>JAODUO010000172.1:62500-77500 GCA_025642075.2 Ridgeia piscesae | reverse complement strand
GGCACGTTGTAAGTGCAACGTACTGGAGATATCTAAAAATGGCACATTTAAATATAACATTAAGCTTTTGTCTAACTTCAACCAAATTTGTTTAGACTCCCCAAACATGTTAAGAATCTTTCATTCTGATGTACTTAGTAAGGAAAAGTCACCTTTGGTTTTACAATTATCCACAAGGTAACCATGGATACATAATTTCAATTAAGCTGCAAAACAACCAAACAAACAAACAAAACAAAAATAGCCGTAAGTCAGATTTACCAATAAATCAAACGAATTAAAGACGCAAACAAACTGTCTGGCCCCAGCCAGAAGCCAAGTTTTACATAATCAGTCATTATATCTGCCAATCGAGTGTTAAGTTGGACTATAATCATACGAAATATACGGATACGAACATTGCCTTCACAGACAAACACCCTTGAGGATAAAGTCACTCTGGACACAAGGACTGACGAACCCGCACGCACACCTTGCAATTATCACGTACATAAACCGGACCTACAAACACACAAACAGTTTACGCGACCATTCTCACAGCTGTTTTTGCATTCTCTCAGGTGTCTGCTCACGTCCACCTGTATTTAATTGGGTCCTCGTTGAACATTGTCTCTCGTAATCACGTTACTCTTGCTGCGACGCGCGTTACTCAACAAGGCGATCTCGCCCCCGGCTCTGTCAGTACTGGGTGTCGTTACCGTGCCTAGTCTGTCTCCTCCCCGTGCGAGGGGCGTCGAATCCATAGATCTGCCTTCTGACGGGCGGCTTTCATCCCGTCCACAGGGAGCGTGTCTCGTCCGTTGCCTCGCACTGTCCACCGAGGAAGAAGTTTCCCCGGAGACGGGGCCGTGGTCCAGCGTGGGAACGACATCAAACGGGATATGACCGGCCGCCGTCGTTGTGATGCTCAAACGAACACGAATAATTATAAGCATTGGTTTAAAGTTGAGACAAACAAACGCTGGGTGCTTTGAGAAAGTTTCGAGAGGTCAACAAGCGTATGTAGGCCATATTCGTTTACAGGGAAAATTATTATGATTTATTCTGACATAAATTGTATTATAATATGTTAGAGCTGGTGATACATATATAAAAGTAGACGAACAGGTACAAACTACTGTAATTCATTGATTTATATTTTACTAGGCGAATTACCCAGCGATTTTTTTAAAGGGAAAGCCATTCAACCGCGCTAATACGTTTGGAAAATGCGTTATACTTAACAAGATGCGCCATTGCATGGCGACACGTTGTGACGGTGGAAGTTTAAAATGTTGCATGTTTTCTATAGATATGAACATGTGTATTTACGTATTGTATGTATGTTAACTCCATAACGCAAAAAAATCCTTGTACATTTTTACTGTTCTTTGGTAATAAACTGTCTTACTTACTCTTACTAACTTCGCATACCAGAAATACGGGTAAGATGTGTGCTCATGCACACGACGTAACACAATGCTGACGTGTGGCGCGCAAAGTTGGTGATTTCCAAAGGTCAATAATTAAGAAAGTATGGCCAGCGACATAGTTGTAAAAGGCATAATTATCTTTACGATGATGTAGAAAACATGAAATTCCGCGAATTGACCTCCACATACTCGTAGTCTTTCGATTTGTTTTGGAAATGTTGAACTCCTCAAGTTATCCACTCGCGGACGAATGTTGAAAAAATATTAACCCACGAACCATCCTAGAGGGCCTGCTAGATCACATGTAAAACGTGTAAAATGTCTGCACAAAACACGGGTACGCACACGCACACATGCACGCACGCACACAATATGCTATACGAAGTCATACCTCTGTCTTTTTAAAATACGCTATATTTCAACAGTTATTTGTATTTTAAAGGTAACTACCATCCGTTTTCGACGTAGGGTGTAGATATGCGTGTAAAATGTGATACGTAAGCTAACAATTGCAGGAACCTCACACGAGCCGTCGATTCCAGGGGGAATTGCCGCGGTCTTGCGTGGCAGACAAAGTTGTCTGGAACATGAAGTAGACGCTGACATATTCTAGTGTAATATGCATATAAAACATCCAACTAAATACACTAACAACCAAATATCGTCCGACAATCATATTGTCCATGCATATGTTTATTTTCTATTAAATATACAGCACATTGTTTCCACGGCTTTGCCGAAAGTTCGCTGTCTCGTGTCACCGAATGCGAGACAAGACACACACGCACACCACACACCACACCACACACACGCACACGCACACGCACACGCACACGCACACGCACACGCACACGCACACGCACACGCACACTACACACCACACACCACAACGTATCACGCGTGCGCTGCCACACATACTGACATTTCTCCGCACCATAAATTGTCTTATCTACATTGTTAACAAAATTTGTCTAATTGAAGCTGACATCACTTAAGTTTGTCACCCGTTGTCCGTGGACAAATTGTTCTGTGACATCTCGCTTGTGCGCAAGATCTCACGCGGATATCCTCTGAGGCGAGACGCGATCGACGTTCCGATAATCAGATCATATGTCGATTCCGTCTCGGATAATCGTTGGCGCTGTAACCAGATGCGCGCGAAGCGACTGTTGCTTGCTTGCGCCTCGTCATCTCCCGGATGGACGCACTCGATAGACCGGCCACAGACAGCTCGTCACATCCCTCGCATTTCTGCGAAGCCTATTGTTGTTCTGTCAACAGGTTCGTGTTGTGGCTCTCGATAAGAGTGACAGTTCCGTGGATCGTGTTTCGTGCGGCGTGTCCCGGGGCCAAGTGAGCGACACGCCGCGATGACGGCTAATTACAGACCAGCTGCTTCGACGCAAGGTCTAATTGTTTAGTTTTAAACGTTCGACACCAGAAACTAGCAGTTAGATTTCCGTGTGGTCGGTCGCCGGACACCCAGATCAATCCATTAGTACGTTTCGGGCATATGTACAGGCTGCTTATTGCACTGTCGATGCGGGTTAAATGACCGCCTTGCGTTACCTCCCGGAATGATCGCCGACGATAGCATTAGTAATCAGATTTCCACTGCTTTCTTGTTTACACACATTTATGCACAAACAGTAACATTTCATGAGTGCATTTCGTAGTGGAAATAAACATATAGTGCATTATCATTGTTCTTTGCAGACATAATGCTAATGTCACGAATTAACGCAGTTCGGCGCGCGCTCTGCCGGTGCTGAGATAAACAGGAGCCGTCTACACCACTGACGCGTGACGCTTCACGACAGCAGTGTCAGTTGACTTGGATTCCCCTGTGAGACACATCGGATGTCACCTTCGTAGATATATAACCAGCTTACTTATATATTAATGTTAAAGTAGCCATCACATTTCATATTTTATGACAGGCATATTAACACTTGTGTAATCATCATGTAACATTACATGACAGGTTTACATGGGTAGTATCACTTGTCTAGTCATCATGTAACATTATATGACAGGTTTACATGGGTAGTATCACTTGTCTAGTCATCATGTAACATTACATGACAGCTTTACATGGGTAGTATCACTTGTCTAGTCATCATGTAACATTATATGACAGCTTTACATGGGTAGTATCACTTGTCTAGTCATCATGTAACATTATATGACAGGTTTACATGGGTAGTATCACTTGTCTAGTCATCATGTAACATTACATGACAGGTTTACATGGCTAGTATCACTTGTCTAGTCATCATGTAACATTATATGACAGGTTTACATGGGTAGTATCACTTGTCTAGTCATCATGTAACATTACATGACAGGTTTACATGGGTAGTATCACTTGTCTAGTCATCATGTAACATTATATGACAAGCTTACATGTAATAATATCATTTGTGTAGTCATCATATAACATGATATGAGAGGCTGACGTGTATCAACGTGATTATAACCTTCACACATTAGCAGGCTTACGTGTACACTAACATTATTGTAATCACCAAATACCAGACAGATTACCTGTGTACTATTTTATTAACATGGTTGTAAGAGACTGTTAATTGTGTTAATTAATTTTCCCTCTTTCCATATATATTTTCGAATTCAAACTATAAATAGAAAATAAATGTTGTTATTTGAAAATTATTCAGATGATATTCGCCAGTGAAACCAATTTCATTTAGTATCATACATCGCGATTTCAGCCGTCGCAATATTTACGGACAAACAACTAAAGAAACCTGATGACTAATTAATCAACATCATAGACACAATATTATTATCAACAATATCCTGCAAACATTTAGTCACGTTACGAACTATAGTCATACGTCTCATTTGCTCGCGAAGGAGAAAGCCACGTTGGGTGGAGCCAGCCGCTGTGACGTCACCGTACACCCGACTGACGTCATCGCCTGTCGCAAGTAATTCGTAGCGGAGCATTCGTGGCACATACACGACATCGACGACGACGGCGACCACGATCTCCAATCGCAAATCTCGCGACGCTTGTGCGCCTGCGCGAGATCATACCGCGGTCCGCGTGCGGCTGCGCATGGCGACGCAGCGACCGCGCCGGAACTTCCGGCGAAAACCGACGCGTGATGAAACAGCGGCAGGTGCGAGAACGTCGGATCAACAACAGCGCCGCCAGGCGGCGCTGGGGAGGCTACCGGATGGCACACGCCGACGTCACTTCCGGCGCCGCCGCCGACGAACCTGCGCATCTCGTCAATGGAGTTCTGCAGCATGAGGATGTAGTTCCTGGCGAGTAATAGCGTGGCGATCTTGGAGAGTTTACGGACGGACGGGCCGTGCGAGTACGGCATGACACCACGCAGACCATCCAGGGCCGCGTTCAAGTCGTGCATCCGCTTCCGCTCACGTCCGTTGATCTTCTGTCGCAGTCCGTGAGGGTCGTCGTCACTCAGTCCCGTGTCGCTGTCTCGGCGTCGTCTCTTCCTCGGTCGCGCGTCGAGCGAGTCGCCTCCCGGGAGACACCGCGATGTCTCGGCACTGCGCGTCGAGGTCTCGGAGGATTCGCTGTCGCGGGTCTCCTCCGTGTCTGACGTCGTGCATGTGACGTCAATGTCACTCTCTGCCATCGTAGCGCGTGCGTTAGTTCCAAATATATATAATATACACACCGTTCCAGAGTCTCCAAGCAACGTCACATCGAGAGGAACAAAATTGTCTCCTCACCGGTGGTCGTTGGTTCTACTCCTCGATGCAGTTTGAGACAATCGTCAATAATTATAATCCGTCATGACGTTCACAATGTTGTTCCGGCCAACGTTGCATCAAACATATAATATCAGTAGGCGACTTAATTAACAAACTCTCTTCAAGAGAGGCACCAAATGTGGATTCGTAGCTGTTCGCGAAAACGGTGGTCTTTATCTGCGTGCTCTGGTACTGTCGTCAAAGTAACCGACTGAGCGTGTCTTTAATGCTTTATCAGCCTACACCTTCCAAAGGACCGAACGAGCAACCCTCCAGTCAGAGTCCTGCCTTCGCTACTCCAACTATGACAAGCGGAAGGCGGTGCCTAATAGGCAATTTGTTCGTCGATTGGTTGACAATAGCATCTTCAAAGGTTGGTGTCGTTGAGTTTAATTGGGGGTGAAGTGGTTTATGTCACATTCAACGGACGCTTTCGTTAGAAACGAGCAATTTGCTGCATGTTCAACGAAGCGGAACGCATCAGCCAATCAAAGGTCGCCAAGCAGATGTCACCGATTTAATTTGCGCCTGTCACTCTGTGATACCCGGCATCGTACCACGCGTGCCAAGGAGTAGTCTAACTGCTCCGTGATCGGCTAATTAAATGTAAGCTCCAATCAGAAATCACAACGTAAGTCCACCCTCGTACCACCAGCGGCTTCTACACACGTCAACACCTTGTTAATGTGACAAAGAGTCACCCCAGACAACGACGACTAACCCGTAGCGAAATAAAGATGGATAACTCTAAGTACAGACATGTGCTACTTTGGCTGTACTTGCCAGTTGTGTAATACAGTTGACATATGTAACTCTCGTATATTAGAAACTGCATTTTACAGTTCAATAAGCAAGATTAATAAGCAGGTTATCTATTTCCAGCAACATAATTGTGTACAATGCTGTCATCATTACACAGAACGTGATAGGTGCATTATATATATATATATATATATATATATATATATATATATATATATATATATATATATATATATATATATTATTATTATTATTATTTGTATCATAACTTACTAGTGGATATCCATTTTATATCTATATAATTACTTACTATGTGTCAATATGAATCAATAACTTTCCCCAGTAACTCGCTTCTCAAGATATACACATAATTTAATTAAGTTTTATACAACCATTTTCTATAACTGAATCGTAGAGAATGTAATTTTACCTAGAACTAGTTAGTTAGCTGGAATAAGCTCCCGACTGAAGTGGTACGTGCTCGGAAACTGAATCTTTCAGGACTCTACTTACAGGCATTCATTCGCCGACCTTTGCATCTATTTGTATTTAGTTTATTGGTTTTAATATTACCGATATTGTTTATAAATTTATTTTGTTTTAATTTTGCGATGTGCCTGTGTTTAGAGTCCTTAATATGTTGAGGTGCGTGGTAAATGGCAGATGAAGGTGGAGACGAGGTAGTCAGACAGGCGCTTATGTTTCAACTGCTTTGACGTTGCAATAGCGCACCGACGTAAAACGTGTTTGTGGTCACGTAAATTACAACGATGTTTTTGCGATGGTTGCATTTCAACGTATTGTAACATAAGAATGATGTGTACAAGATATTGTAAAAGATCGTGAAGCAGAAAAAACATACCATGCATGCCTATGTATGTGTCTATCATGACAAATTAAAAGCTTGGCAAATCTGACGTCAGCCATTCACGTTGCGGGACTACCGTCACGTGACGTGTAATATTTCTGCATAACAACCAGTAGAACGTACGACGGCGAAGTTCGTAGACGTGTATTATTGCACTTGTTGGGATGTACACTATACTTCCATCTAGAGCTACTGCATGAAGATAGTAGAGGGTGACCTCGGAAACCTGATTATAGATCTGTATATTATACAGATCTTGAATCAGGTTTCCGAGGTCACTCGACCGAGCCTTGACCGACGTCATCCTTGCTACGCCTACGGCTGCGAGGGACCGGCGACGACACGGCCATCTGTAGGAAGGGTTGTAGGCAAACTTCAACCAAAGAGACAAGACGGTGGCTGCGGTGTTTGATATAATAACATTAATTACATTTATTGGGCATTCATATTTAAAGTATAGCGACGTCTATGTCTCGGTAGTTAAATTTAGTGAAAAGGAAGATCAGTGTTCCGAGTTTTTTTCTTAATATTACAATACTAAATATTTGAAGAAATATAATTATCATCTATGTAAGAAACAAGCAAACTACGGAACTAGCGACGTCGTTAAGGTGGTGGTTGTATTGTAATGCAGCCTACATCCTAAGTTCATTAAGTCGTTTCCCGAAATGCTCGGCGCCGACCAAACTTCTGGTTTCTGACCTGGTGTCATGGAAGCGGGCGGCGCATTTTTAAAGCACCACTCAAAGCAAAACTAATACCGCACCCCACTGTGTGCTAGACCTTTTGTATTACCTCTGTAAGACATATCGCGCGGGTCATCATCCGTGGTGAGGCCCTATTTGCACGCACTGCAGCAGTTGGTGTTCTTCACGTTTCTTTGATCAGCTCGCATCAACATCGACATCGCATACACAGTTTCTGGGCTCACATTCTATTGGCAGTACATTTTTTTAATGCAAATTATATAACACAAATGGCGGATTTGAATAATATCCAGCCGGTTCAACTCCTGAGTCAGACCGCATGTACCCATGTTGTAGATCAATACTGATATGTTTCCATTATAACCAAACTGTCCATGGCTTATGAAAAGTGACGTCTGCGCGCATCCTACAGCGTGAGATACCTACGTGTTTCACGTACTGTAGCGGGTGGGAATTTTCGATAGGCCCTATCTCCAGCATACGGCAAGTCGATGTCAGTGACTGGAACCAATATGATATTTCGCATAATCATGTTAAAATGTAACTTGTTATATAGGGCTTTACACTTTACTCCGTTGTAATTAATGCTCGAAGATAATTACAAATATCCACCACTGTTTACTGCCAGATACTCTTTCATATAGTTGAGTGAACTGAAGCAATGTAGAGTGGACGAACTTGTCCATGGTTCTATACGGCAGCACATCATTCGAACCCTGGTTGTCTAGAGAGCCCGGTGCTGCGGCCACTGCCACGTGCGCACATAAACTACGTACACCAGCGTTAGGCTCACTCGTCTTGTCCATCCACGATAACAGGACCATTTTTTTCTCCATGACGGGGATTTATCGACTATGTCAATACAACGGCGGCTCCACACGAATGAAGAAGACTTGACACACGTATGAAATACGACCAGGCGACTTATCTTGTTCCGGCTCTTGGAGTCTCGTTTTTCTTCGTGACTGTCTCATAAACTCACCAAGGAAAGTTGTAGGAGCACGTTTCGTGACACCCTTCCACCCACTCATGTTAATACCTCACGGACGTAGGATCCGGGGAGGGGCTTGGGGCTTAGCCCTCCAGTAATTAGGATGGGGATAGGATTAACTCCAACATCTAGGTGCACTTTTCGGTGCAATTTTACGTTTTATTTTGCCTTAGCATACCCTAGGTTTATTCCAATCGCAGGATCTCCTCTGTTCCTCGGTGATCAGATAAGTTCCGAGTTTGAGGGGGGAATTATATTGTTTGAAAGTAAAACAATGTTCTACGTCACTTAAACCTTCCTGCACTATCTTCCGATATCAATAGAGAAGTTGAAGTTATCGCGACTATTGGCGAAAATGTTTTCAACAGCATTCGTCCCACTCCTTGAGTCTGCCGAAGTCATGATCGCAGCAACGCGACACTAGATGCGGAGAGGTATAGAAACTTCCCAATCGTCCCCGCCATATCAATTTCATTCTAACGCCGGTTTACCTTATTTTGATCTCGTCAAAATACTTTATATATAATCCTAACCATAACTTTCAACGTAACTATAACCACATACCTAACCCTAAGGGTAACTCCTTTTGGACATCAAACCAAGCGGTTGTGGCGCCACCTCACAGGGTTGTGAGGTGGCGCCACAACCGGATAACGAGTCTACCAGACAAGTTGAAAGTGCGGCGAGCGCAATAAAACAGTGGCGCCATCTCACGCAGCCTGGTTACAGTGGCGCCACATAACGGAACTTTGATAATCTGTGCTAGCGTTTTCTAGACTTTTCGGCAGAGATTATCTACGGTATCTTCAAAGATATATTGTCCTAGTCCTAGTATTGTCCTTGTTGCTTACGATGTAAACGGTGTCATATACAGCACGGCTATAACACATAATATGTAAACTACAACGCGCTTGGATTTTACTTACTTTTTAGTGGCGTAATTGACCAATCAATTTGCTTCTTCCCTTCTACTGCAGGTAAACGGAAGACTTCCGACATTCTGCGTCAGAAAAATTGTTTGGGTTTTTCGTTATTTGACAGCCGTCACTGAAACTTACAATGTCGACACTCGACTACAGCAAGTGGGATCACATAGAGGTGAGCAAGACACTAACATTATATTGAGTGTTTATATGAACAAAGGATCACGCTGACAACACAACTTCACAAGTCCAACCAAAACAGCCAAGCCGACCGAAGCGGCGAAAGCAAGCAAGATCTGAGCTTTGCTAAATCACCAAGGATGTGTGTCAACTTTCGTTTTTAGGTTTTAGGAAAGGCGAACATTAGTACATAACATCATGCAGTAGGCCAAAACACGTATTTATAGGCCAATTTATAGCATACTGTACCGACCTAAATACTCACTTCTGATATCATCATAATTTGTTTTGAGAAAGCAGAATTTCATTTTTTGCTGGTTAGCAGCACATGTATACATACATGTGAGTCTATTATGGAAGTATGGATCCATTATTGAAGTAGCTAGGCGGTATCCGGAAGAAGATGAAGTCATCATAAATTTGCTCAGCTTGGGTGACAGGCCTAACTCTCGATGGTGAATTACCATGATTGGTTTACACAGCTCAAGCCTCAAGCACACAGCACACAGTATTATTTTGCATTGAGTGATGCTGTAGAAATGTTGCAGCCTGCTTCCATAAAAAATGGAAGCTTTTAGTGATCAAGGAGTGCCTTACATATCAGAATGTGAGGTGGGGATAATCTAAGTATAACCAGGATGCACCCCTAGGGCAAATAATATCACTATAGTTCTGTACTTTGTACATTTCTCATCTACATCTCACTCCAAGAACTGAGTGACATGTACAAACAGTTTCATATGTGAAAGAAATAATACAATTATCAACTATTACCTTAGTATTTTTTATTGTGAATATTATTTATTTTATTAGACGTGGTATTGTACCTTAGACTTATTTTGAATTTGTTCATTGTACTGAACCTTCGACCTGCCTTGCTGCACCTGTAACAATAAATCATTGAACTCTTCCTTTATCTATACCAGTGGACACTACCACAGATCATTTTGATCAAAACTTGCCTTGGTAGCTGGGAGAAGGAACAAGAACTCAGGTAACTAGAGGGTAAAGATTCATAGTATTTGTTAGATCACTGTCACTAGTCAGTGACGCAAGTTGTGTGTTTTTTGTTTAGATCTCGGATGATGAAGATGACACACACCCAAATATTGATACGCCGAGTCTGTTCCGGTGGCGCCACCAAGCAAGACTCGACCGAATGGAGCAAGACAAAAGAGAGAAGGAGGCGTTTGCACGTAAACATAATGAGTACGTTCAGCAGTTTGTTAACAAGCTAATTACAAAACTGTATGAAACTGAGTAGAGACTATATAGTATTTTATGATATCATGAAACAAGAGAAATTGTAATTGTGTAAACGCTCAATAATATTTGTTCACGTCATTGTGTGGCAGTTTCTGCTGTTACGTAAAAAATTGGATAATTTATTTGTCATTTATATAAAAAATAATGAAATTAAGCATCTTTTTTATATAGTTGATAGATCAGTTACATTGCTGGTTGACAAGCAGCCATGTTTGTCGGTCAAACTTATCAAAAGGTTGCTATGGATGTTGAGCAATCTCATGATTCTGCTAAACCATGCAAAAGTTATTTAAGCAAGTCAGATTTGCCAGTAAAAATATATTGTGCACATATGCACACACACACACACACACACATACATAATTACATACACGTAGTAATTATTGGCAAGGCAAAGTTTGGTGAAGTGACATGCATCATTAGAATTGCAACTGTGATGTGAGAATCTGCACCCATATACTGACACTTGTGCTGGCTTCAGACATGAACAACGGATGGCGGAAATAAAGAAAAAGTTGAAGGAAGCAGAAGACCAGGTAATGATCTGGTAGACTCAAGATCATTTCGAGGTGCAAAACATTTGACAGTTTAGAACATTTAGATTGTAAGGTCTTAGGTGGATTCTACCAGGCATCACTATTTTACGTTTTTGTTGTTGTTAGTTAGTATACATGATAAGTATATATATCTGTACAGACAGGCAAAGTGTACATAATATTGTGGTATATATATATATATATATATATATATATATATATATTTTATAATTATATATACAATTATACATGCACACAACACATAAAACAACATGTATGATATACTATATATATATATATATATATATAAAATAATATATATATATATATATATATATATATATAGATATATATACACAATGATACATGCATACATAACATATTGTGGTATATATATACATATACAATTATGCATGCGTAGTTTTGCTTACATATAATTCTGTGTTACACTGTATATGCATACACATAACAGTGCTGTGTCGTATACATAATACATGCATAGTTTTGCATACATATAACACTGTGGCAGGCGGCAGCAGACCAGTTGTCTAAGCTGAAGATAGAGATGAGTGAGTTGGAGAAACAGGAAGCTGAATATAAGAAGAAGGAAGAGGAACTCCTCAAGAAGGAGAAGGTGGGTGCAGGGATGTTTTGTCAATAGAGGAAATGTGTGTTCCTTTAAACGTGGCACAGCAATTCCTTCCAGCATCAGTCACATTTCTGGACTGTGGACTGAAAAATCATTGCTAAAGCAAGGTTTCTTAACATATCTAATCAACAGATTCAGTCATTTCAGTGTATCTTCATTTCTCATGTAACATACACGTACCTAATTGTGAAGATTTAAGGTGTCTTCAAGGACTATGACATGGAAACTATTAACACTAGATGGTTCACATACATGCAGTATTGTGATGCGCTAGAACTGTGTAAAAGTAATCGGGTTATCAATGTCCGTGACAAATGACAACCAATGTAAAGGTGGGAACACAGTTTTGGCAACAATGACAACTTTACTGATGATATCGAAAATGGAAACTATAGGCTTTTTGATGTTATTGATGTCAGATTTACAATGACTGCGTTTTCTTTTTTAGTTGACACCTTGGAATGTTGACACAATGTGCCATGATGGAAAATCGAAGACAGTAAGTTTGTATGTGTGGGCGTATGTGTATATGTGTGAAATAAAAGATGTTAAGAAAACAGATGTTTTCTACAAAGTAATGTGAAAATAAGTTATGTTATTAAGATCAATCATGAATATAATCGTACAGTTAATACTCGGTAATTAAGAACGCAAGATGATAGGTCTATGGAGACCAGCAGTAAAACCTAGATCTCAAGCATGCAGGCCACAATCACTGGTTGCAGGTAATTGGCGTGGGCAATAGACATCAAATGTAAATGTCTCCCATTCACTTGAGATAACGCATGGCTTCAGCATCCTTTTATTGTTTGGTATGGGTGACATGTTACAAAATAAAAAAGTAGACACTTTGTAAGCAGAACTTTATGTTTATGATTAATTGATCTGCAAAAGAAACAAATACAAAAATAGTGAAATTTAAATCACAACATACATTTTCATGACGTTGTAAAACATGAAGTTCACGTATGTAGATTTTTTCCTTTTATGACAAAACCAACCGCATATATAAAATAAAATTAATGTATACAATTTTGGGTTTACTAGTTGGCATGATTTCTCACTTAGGACACATGGATAAAATATATTGTGTAAACTAACATTATATGTGTACTTTCATGTGTCAATTATCAAATTGTTTTGTTTGTAGATCATTAACAAATATGACCCGAGGAAGCAACCCGAGTTGTCAGAGGATGAGAAGATGGAGAGGCAGGTTGGTTGTTGGTTCAGCTGGATAACATTATCTGTGCATGTCTATGACTGGTGAACTGTGATGAACACATTATAATTATATTGAAATTACTTATTATCGTTTTTCAGCAGTTATCTATTTTTTCACTAGAACGTGAAACCTTGTGACACTTGTATAATTGCAGTTTTAACTAAAACTTGTTTTGTTTAATTACAATTTTTATGGTATGCCATGTGTGTCAGGGTGTTCTTGTGTTTGAGTATCTTTTTGTTACTAAAACTAAACCCGGTATTGGCAAATGTGCTTTCTCAGTTGCTGTGCCAACAATCTCGAATCAAATCCCTATTACAATTAAATCTTCTGAAACTATAATCACCTTTCATGAAAAACTAAAAACATGTTTGTTTGAAATTTAATTTCAACCAAAATTTTTCGGTGGTTCAGTGCTTCAATGACAACTGTTGCCTGTTCCAGTTAATGACTACACATACTGATTTGGTTTGTTGCACCTCTGAGGTTGAATGTTAAAGGATATATACGCCATAAAAGTGGTATTAAAACGTTGTGTTACATCTGTGTGAGTGCACCCAGAAGTGTAAGTGCAGCGTGGATCTGCTAGGATAAAACAACACTCACACATACTGAGGTTGGCAGTGCAGGTGTGAATGTCGATGTTGCAGCAAAACTTCACAAAGAAGTACGAGAAAGAGATGAAACAGTTCGGCATGTATCGGAAGTATGACGACAGTCAGGAGTACCTACTGGAGCACAGACACCTCGTGTGTGAGGAGACCGCTAACTTCCTCGTGCTCTGGTGCATTGACCTTGAGGTCCATGAGGTATGCAGGCATCATGTTTGTTGTTGTGTCTGTAAGCACACTGTCATGTTGTTGTGTCTGTAAGTACGTTGTCATGATGTTGTGTCTCTAAGTACGTTGTCATGATGTTGTGTCTCTAAGTACGTTGTCATGGTGTTGTGTCTGTAAACACGTCATGTTGTGTCTGTAAGCACGTTGTTGTGTTTGTAAGCACATTGTCATGTTGTTGTTTCTGTAAAAACGTTGTCATGTTGTTGTGTCTGTAAGCACATTGTCATGTTGTTGTGTTTGTAAGCACATTGTCATGTTGTTGTTTCTGTAAAAACGTTGTCATGTTGTTGTCAACCACAGGAACCAAGACTAGCTGAGCATAATTAATAACCGACCGACCGACTGACCCAGTGACTAACTATGTGATGGACTGACCCAGTGACTAACTATGTGATGGACTGACCCAGTGACTAACTATGTGATGGACTGACCCAGTGACTAACTATGTGATGGACTGACCCAGTGACTAACTATGTGATGGACTGACCCAGTGACTAACTATATGATGGACTGACCCAGTGACTAACTGTGTGATGGACTGACCCAGTGACTAACTATGTGATGGACTGACCCAGTGACTGACTATATGATGGACTGACCCAGTGACTAACTATGTGATGGACTGACCCAGTGACTAACTATATGATGGACTGATCCAATGACTAAGTGATGGAGTGACTAGGTGATGAACTGAATGACAATGAGTGAATGAATGCTTGATGTTATGTGATCTGTGTTTGTAGAAACATGACCTCATGACACACGTTGCCCATCAAACAATGGTCATGCAGTTTATCCTTGAGTTGGCTCGCTCCCTCGAAACAAGCCCACAGAACTGTATCAAGCCGTTCTTTTCAAGGTCAGTTGCACTAGGCATTCTTTATTTGTAAAA
>JAODUO010000172.1:30000-60000 GCA_025642075.2 Ridgeia piscesae | reverse complement strand
TGCAGGTGATGCAGGAGTGCTGTGTGTGATGTATGTGCTGTATGCTGTGTGTGACGTGGGAGTGCTGCTTGTGCTGCAGGTGAAAATGAGTTGATGCAGGAGTGCTGTGTGTGTGATATGTATGTGTGCTGTATGATGTGTGTGATACAGGCGTGCTGCTTGTGTTGAAGGTGATGCAGGAGTGTTGTGTGTGATGTACGAGTGATGTGCTGTATGTGATGTGGGAGTGCTGATGATGCAGGAGTGTTGTATGAGATGTAAGAGTGCTGTGCTGTGTGTGATGAGGGAGTACTGCTTGTGTTGCAGGTGATGCAGGAGGGCTGTGTGTGATGTACGAGTGCTGTATGTGATGCAGGAGTGCTGCTTGTGTTGCAGGTGATGCAGGAGTGCTTTGAGGAGAAGGACATAGAGAAGTTACAGAAGGTGATAGAGGAGATGCCCAAGGCGGAGGCTGAGTACCACATGAAGCGGTGCGTCAATTCTGGGTTGTGGGTGCCAGATGCAGGCAAGGCAGGAGGGGAGAAGGAGGACTTGGACTCGGAGGAGGACGACTATGAGGATGCGAGGCAAGGAGATGAGAAGGAGGGAGAAGGGTCGACGAGTGAAGTGGCAAAGTAACTCTCAGAGAAACAAACAGAAGAGATAAGCAACATTCTAGAATAATACAGATGCACTTGCAAGTGCAGAACCAAAACATTTGCCACTGACTACAGCCTGAGAAACATTTCCCTAGTGAGGAAAATGGCATTTGCATAAATTGATACATTTGCATTCAACTATGTTGATGTGCAATGCATCACTTAACAAATTAGGTGCATGTTGGGTGTGTGTACACTTGAATGAAGTTTGTCTCAGTGTGAAATTACCTGTGTTTATTGTTGTATATGTCTACATTTGAATGACTTGTGTCTGTTGGATGTGTCGGTTGTTGACGTTTGTTCTGTGTCTCCAGCAGCATGTCACCTGCTAGGTGAGCAGGAGTTGAGGTCGTGTCAGTTCAGTCAGTGGTAGCACTGTGACTGTCCATAGCATCAAGCCATGCTGCAGTCTCAGTGTCTCAACAGTGGAATAAGTAATGCCAACTGTGGATGATAATCAGGGGTATGTGTTAGTTGAATGTGTCATCACCGTTAGAGTCCAATGAATGTAATTATGTTGTTTCTACGTTGATGTGAATCTGTTTACACAAACAATTATATTTGCCTTTCAATGAGCAGCATATTTAGTTACTAACTTGTGCGTCATTCAGCTTTACCTTTGATGAAAGGTCACCATATCGGCTGACCAGTGATGTAGTTAACTGGTTGTGGAAACCAGCCTTACATGACTGTCCTGTTGTTACCTTTAGAAGACATTAGTGACGTGTCAGCAAGACTTACAATTGACAGGTGTAAGGAAACATGTTGTGAAACACCTACTGCATTCACACACGTGCACTAATTCCACTGTACAGGATTTTCACTGCATTTAAATAAGAATTTAATTATGTACTACACCAGAAGTATCAGTTCTAGGATGCTACGAATACTTGAACATGACAGGAGTTTGTAACTTAAGGAACACACAATTTCTATTGTCATGTTTTCCAGTTTAGATACTGTTGTGTGTCCAAATTGGTTCTTTGTTGCCAAGGTGGTGGTCGCAATGGTGTATTTTAGCTCTATTGTAAGGGGTTTCAGTCCCCCTTTAATTTGCAATAACCAGAAAGAATGTGTGTTTATTATTGGTTCAACCCACCACACATACAGGTGCGCGACTTACTGTTTTTATTCTCCAAAATTCCTATTTATTAGCAGCATTTTGCACTACTGTTCCACTGTCAGAGAAGTTATTTTGTTCATGGTGATGACCAAAGCACCGACATAATGCTTAAAATATATTGAGACTGAAGTTATGCAGCTTCCCCCATCCCAGGTGCAACTGTTGATCACCAGCAGTGATAGGTCGCTGTGTCCTTCAAGACAGCTGTTTGTCGTTTGTCAAGTGGTTAAAATGTAAGATGTACATATAAATAATAGACATGTTTACTTTTGTGTAATAAAACAACTTTTTATTACTGACTTCTCTTGCAGAAAAATTGGAAATGAGGCTGATAAAACTGTTACTTTGAAACTATTATATGTGCACATATGGGTGGGTGTAGCAGTGCCCAAGGGGCAGGGCAGTGTCTGTGTTGAGACTAAATTGAAAACAAAACTAGAAATGGCAGAACTAAGAAAAGACAATGCACTCCACCATGGCTGAGGTGAATTGAGACATTACCAGCCACCACGGTGCACCATGGAGACATTGGTCCCTACAGTGAACCATGGAGACATTACCAGTCCCCCCAGTGCACCATGGAGACATTACCAGTCCCCACAGTGCACCATGGAGATATTACCAGTCCCCTCAGTGCACCATGGAGACATTACCAGTTCCCACAGTGCACCACAGAGACTCTACTGTCCTGTAGAATGCATCATAGAATACTCAGTCTATCACAAAGAACAAACTGTCAGGTCATGTTAAAAACATGACATCAGTAAAGAAAAATACACTTATCGTGATATACATGTATTTATTGTTTCACATTATTTTACTCGGGTATATATACATAACTACGCACATGTATAATACACACTGTTTTTATGCATCCCTGTAGCTGTATTAAGTGACTAAGGATTCTCAAACCTTCACCAGACCACATATTCATGTCTAAATTTGCACAACTTTCACTGGCTGTCTGGTAAACACGCCCCATGTCACAGTCCATGGGCACAAAACACTTCTTAAAGTCACACTATGCAAGAGATAGCGACCACGAGATCGTACACATAATCACAAACTTAATTTCTTGCTCTATGACAATTTAGTACATTCCCAGTGACATTATTCCCTATGACTTTGATTTAGCACATTAAATAGCATATTATGAACTTCTTGCATATCATGAACATTAAGAGTTGTTATCACTAGTCTGTGTCAAGGATCGAAACCATGTACTTTATGAATGTCAACTACAAATTCATAGGTCATTTTGTGAGACGACAAATTTAATGTTATATTTCTGGAAAATTAAATGATATAGTTCTTAAATTTTCTACACGTATTTAATGTATGGCCAGCTCATCTGCACAGTTTATTTAGTTTTGGTGAAATAACAAACTTCAAGGTAGTAAAATAATTTTGAACATATCAGGTCAAAATTGGACGATAAAGTTCTTTCAATAATTTGAGATAGATTAAATCAACTGAGGGAGCGTTAATTCAAACAGCGTGGCATGGGTTATTTTTTTAAAGTTACATATCACTGGTGGGATAACTTTGTACACCCATTCAGACTTAGCAGCTACAGTATTATGTACAAAATGTGATTGTATTATTGGGTAATAACATACCATGACTGTGGTAATGAAGTGATGAATGTCAAACTACCTATGCATATCCACCATTATTTAAACTAGCATCACATACCTACAACTTTGGTGTGGATTTATAAACCTCTGTCTGCTTAAGTTGTACCTCGTTGTACTAAGGACAGCCTCACAGGTTACTGGGGAATTGTAAAAAGCAACAAATGTCTCCTGACACTGTCAACTCTGATATATGCACACATATATGCACACAGTTGTTTGTGCATATTTATGACTAGCCTCAGTATCTCTATCTCACTGAAAAACACCTAGAGCATATTTGAGGGTGGACTGCCAGTGCATTAGTCACACACAGGTGTTGCATTACCCACATAAACAGTTGGTTTGTCTGCTTTAAGGTATAGTTACAGACATAGGTGCACAGATGACGTTCCTTAATAAATAAAGCACACAGTTAACACAATGCCATTGTCAGCGGCTCACTCTAGCAGCACTAAACAATGAAGTAAACACATCAAGGTAACTACCCATGTAGTGCAGCGCCCAGCCACCAGGGCATTGAGGGCAGTATACCTGGCATACCTATTCAATCAAACACCATATTTTGCTGCATTGAGACGATATGTACACATATATCCTCCAATGTCTATAGCCAGGTATTCATTAAGACAGCCGAGTGAACTGGAGTAATGGCTTGTGAACGAACTTGGCCTCTCTATGCTGAGCCCATTCTCTGCCCACTGCGCTCTACAAGATCTTGTTATTTAACAAAACTGTCAGCCAAAACAAACAATTCCAAAGTGGACAAACATGAGTAAAACAATTATCTCTGTGTTACACACCATTTTCAGATATTTTAAAGATTGTTTTGAAACATTCAAACTGTTAGCACTAACTGAATCAGTAGATAATCTATTCTAATATATAATCAGTTATCACCTGCACAAAAGTTTCAATTTTCTTATATAAAATTAACACTGGAACTTCACTGACATTACATGTGCTCCAGTTATTACACACAAACATCCACACGCACACAAACGCAACATGCTCATGCACACATGCATGAAGACACACAATACATGACTACAGAAAGCCATGAAAGCTCAAGCAATGTCATGTATAATCAAAGTTTCATCCTAACAATTCACTAACAGAGCTATATACAAGACTGCAGAATGGGAGAATACCCACCTTTCCCCACAGTCTCTCCCCTCTCATCAGTTCACACAACCATCAAAATATTGTCGCACTTTAACGATGCTGACACTGTTTTCATTATGTACTTTGAGAAGACAATGATTTCCACTGTTTTATACAGCCTTGCTATTATTCTCTATGTAGCAAGACAGGTCATAGCAACTCACAAAATCACAAACTACTTAGTTCCTGTGATCACTTTTGTGGTGCACAATTTGGTAAAAGATTGTGGTGTAAATGTCAGTAACTTGTACTTTCACACTGTCGAACTTGTTCCTAAGACAGTGTCTTGGACTGTGCACAATTGTGGTAAAAAATCACAGTGTAACTATCAGTAACTCCTACCCATGATTCCACGTAGCTGTATCTGTTCCTATGACAATCTCTGGGATGGTGGACAATCCTCGTAAAAGATCATGGTGTAACTATCAGTATCTTCTACCCATGATTCCACACAGATGTACCTGTACCTATTGGGTGGTAGACAACACTAGTAGAGATCATGGTGTAACTGTCAGTGTCTTGTACCCGTGATTCCAGACAGTTGACCTTGTTCCTAAGAGTCTCTTCAGTGGTGTACAATTCTGGTGAAAGATCACAGAGTAACTGTCAGTATCTTCTAGCCGTGATTCCACACAGTTGATTTTGTTCCTAAGACAGTCTCTTCAACGGTGCACAATCCTGATAAAAGATCATGGTGTAACTGTCAGTAATTGTCAGTAAGTGACTAGGCTTTGTTCAAAAAGGACATCCAGGTCTGACCAGTTGTACTGACCACACGTTACAAATGTCCAAGAACAGTCCTGTAAACACAATCGCTGTAGTCTTCAAGAAAAACTAATTCACACCATCACTGGTCGATTACTGCTCCTCACGTCAAAGGCAGAGTTCGCCTCACCCACGTCCTCATTGATTGGTTCCAGGGTTGACGCCGACCGACGCAACGCACCTACAACTGACGTTGGTGATGCAGCTACACTGGCGTCACTGACTGTGGGATACTGCATGGCCTTGTAGTGACTCTGCTGCTCGTACGGAGGAGAGAACACGGAAGTGTAGTTCTGAAACAAATATATCAACAATATACATTCATAATGAATAAAACTGTGACATGTTTATAAAGTGCAATTTTCACTAAAGTGAAGCTGTTGCTGGATGAATCCAGGCACTGTGTTTACATTACAATGTAACAACTTTATTTTATTATTTCTTTTTATTATGTGTTATAATATTGTCTGTGTGGTTAGAGAAACCTTCCTTTAAGCTTGTTCATATTATAATGGATAAAAAGAGTAAGAAGTATCCTTATGTATACATACATATATATATGTATATATATATATATATATATATATATATATATATATATATATAGATAAACATACATATATATATATATATATAGATAAACATACATACATATATATATATATATATAATTCAATAACAATCTAACACTGTAATCACAACATACAGCTGTATACAAATTAGTCAGTTAATAGAACCCTGCCGTGTGCTGGAAATAATTAGAAAATAATATGTATAGAAGGCTAAGATAAATACCAAGAATGAGGTTATCACATAATATTGATATCAGATGCACATTGAGATGTAGCAATAGATGACACTGTACGTAAGTAAAGTGGTTGAGTATTTTGAGTTTGAACGTTGCAGTTGTTGCTCACCCCGTCTTCACTGACGGCTGGCAGCAGGTCTTCCTGGTCGGACACCATCTCAATCGGTTGAAACACAAACAGCATCGTCCAAATCGGCACGAGAAACTTGATCACCTGCAGTTGAACAAAGAGTGGACCAACATGAAGATATTGTATCTCTGGAACTGATAATGATGGTTCACAACTGTCGACACTGATATGTTTATACACAGCATATGGTTGGGGTCAAAACTTGCAAACTAATTATAACACTGTCAGGATAAAGGGTCTGGGAATTGTTACCCTCTGCACAAATTAATAATGATAACAATTGTAAATGACATCTAACAACTTCTCTCATTATGAAAGATGTAACATTACTTTTTCATTTCCTCCTTTGATTTTTGGCATGAAGAACCTGGTTCTGGCATGAAACATCACATAAGCCCCACCACCAATTGGTGAGTGTAACTATCCTATCATTACCCTATCAGGCTGATGGATTAGAACAACCTGACACATTATTAGATAAAACAAATTTCTTGCACAATGAAGTATTGCAACCACAGCACTTCTTATAGCTTTCTAAATCTTACTACTGTTCTTAAAATCATCATTTTGAAATTATCTGATAACAATTCAGCTACACTGCAATTACTAGACAAAAGCCAATTAAGCTGCACAACATTCAAACACCACTTAACCCAGGTGGGATTGAATATTTCAAGTCCCACACAGTCGGGCCAGTAGGGACAGTTTATTATTTCCTCCTTCTTTACCCAACTCGCAATTAGAGATTGAGACAACAATAATCACAGTATTAGTTTAACTTACCATGAATAACCCAAATATTGGTGAATACAGCTCCTGCATGTGCAGCTGAAACAACAAAGACTTTACTCAACGCTTTAATCTTGATCGTTCACTTTACATGTCTCAAATTTTACAACTTGATGACATTTTACTCCAAGTGAAAATACATGAGTAGTTTCTGTACATGTATTGTCAAAGTGTATATTAAAAATTCAGGTGAAACAAAGTCTCATCTTATTTGAAAGGTAACACACCTAACAATTATTATGTCAACAATACAATGTAATCTCTGAAACCAAACAAACTGGGTCTTCGTACACTTATATCATGGATACCAAGACATTTCAATTAAAATTACGTTTTAGAAATACTTGTACTGGGTATATCTATTAATAGGTATGACAACACAATAGGGTACTCACAAACACCCCACTACACCCCTCCTCCTCGTCTCCCACTGAAAGCATAAGAACAATATTTTATGAAAACTTCCTTCACAAATAATTATGAATGAATTAATTATGAATGAATGAGTGAATCACTTTATTACAGAAATAAACATTCCATGTACATTATATAAATATATGTGTGCATTATATAAATAAAGCGTTTACGTTTATAATATTCAACATTGATCAGAATTACAGTGACAGTTTGATGATATTGTAGATTTCAGAATGGAGCAGCGTGGTGGTTGGTACACTCGCAACAATGTCACATTAGTCGAATTTGATGTTTTTGTGATTTTGAGGCCAGTTAAAGTTTTGACCTTACATCTCATACCAAATATTAGATTTGGGATTAAAAAATAGTAAACCTTACTTGTCATGAGTGTGAGATCGTAGACAAAGCTCACCAGAGCTGACAGTTCAAAGATGACGATGAGTCTACATACAGGAAAAACACAATTCACATCACTGAAACACAGAACTCTGTGCGAACACTGGGATAACTTAGGATAGAGAATGCTATTATTAAATTACAACTCAAATATGTAATGAATTATTTGTGTTGTAATTTAATAATAAAATTCTCTATCCTAATCTTTAAAAATATTTGATCATTTAATATATGATTATAACATAGAGAGTACATTAAAATTGGTCTTATTATTTGATCTTCTTTTTACTATGTTTCAAAGTTAATTTTTGAAGAAATAAATATTGGAATAACCAATTGTATTTTTATTTTGTGATTTGTTTTTCCTATTTTATTATATTGTAGAAGGCCACAAACATTCTTGCATTTGACATTACATCAAATACAGTTCCATGATAATGTATTTACAATTTTAAAAGGAAAATTCTGTCATAAAGAAAGAAAGCTCTAACAGTATTGAAAGAATTAAACTGCAAGTGGTTAGCAGCATTTTTACTTTACTGACATTGCCACAAATAGGTAACATAGTGCTTGAATGACACCATCTCCCCTGAGAGGAAACTAATCAACCAGAATGAGCCGATACATTTGCTGCGTGACTTACATCCAGAGGTCTCTCTTCTGGGCCCTGCGGAGTGAGTCGAGCGTGCTGATCTCATTGAGTCGCCGCGTGATGTAGATGCCTGACACCATGAACAGTTGCACCAGTAGGAACTCGACCGACGACAGAGCCAGCCAGTATGGTTCTACACACAAACACTGACCATCAGCCACACAGAACAGAACAGTCATTTGATACACTGTATAATGATTTCAACTTGTCAGGTAATACTAAAATAAAACATAGACATTTGTCACCAAAATATGAATTCCCAACCAAAACACAGATTAATAATAATAATAGTACATAATTTATGTGCAACAGAATGCACTACTCATTCAATTTAAGTATGGCATATCAGTGTTTTAAATGCTATGTAACCACCAAGGAAATGGCACTAAATTTTTTATTCTTGGATTTTAGTGGCATTTAAATTATTCATTATGTGTATTGAAGATCAGACAATTGTAAAACAACTAGTTTGGCTAGTTTCATAGCTATTTGATAACCTAAGCTGTTTCATTAATGCATAAATAACTAGTTGAGTTAGCTGGCAATGTAACTCTCTGAAATAATAAGAGCTCAAAATAAAACAATTTAAGTAGACAATCATTCAATCTTAAAATTATAAATGAGAGCACTGAAATCATAACAAGCATTGACCGAGATATAAATCTTATACTCACGTAAACATTCGACCCAACTGGGCTGGACATGAACAATGCCCAGTGCTGCCACCACAGTGAAGTAGACGAGAGAAACAAGAAAGAGCAAAAGTAGCAGTCTGAAACCAACAATCAGTTACCAGTGTTAACTAGTTGACTCTGCGAATACCTATACATATAGTGTGATCCACATTACTCACAATGTTTAGTTATGATGGTTGTTTTAAAGAGGAGCTGAAACGCTTGAACAACCACAGCCCAAACATGAAAATTATACTATTTACAGGATAGGAGCGACTCAGATCAAATGCAGCTTCAGCATAATATGGCAGCCCCAGTCAATGTTTAAAAACTGATTTAATAACAACAGTCAGGCTCTGTGTTCATCAAATCATGGTTACGTATCCTCTCAATGGTGCTCATCAAGTCATGGTTACGTATCCTCTCAATGGTGCTCATCAAGTCATGGTTACGTATCCTCTCAATGGTGCTCATCAAGTCATGGTTACGTATCCTCTCAATGGTGCTCATCAAGTCATGGTTACGTATCCTCTCAATGGTGCTCATCAAGTCATGGTTACGTATCCTCTCAATGGTGCTCATCAAGTCATGGTTACGTATCCTCTCAATGGTGCTCATCAAGTCATGGTTACGTATCCTCTCAATGGTGCTCATCAAGTCATGGTTACGTATCCTCTCAATGGTGCTCATCAAGTCATGGTTACGTATCCTCTCAATGGTGCTCATCAAGTCATGGTTACGTATCCTCTCAATGGTGCTCATCAAGTCATGGTTACGTATCCTCTCAATGGTGCTCATCAAGTCATGGTTACGTATCCTCTCAATGGTGCTCATCAAGTCATGGTTACGTATCCTCTCAATGGTGCTATCAAGTATGGTTTTTCCCCAAGGTGTTTCAGGCTTCCCTTCTTTAAATCAATACCTTAAGGTCCAAATTTTTACTTTTTGGTTATGGGTTGTTTTTTGGGATGGGTTCAAAACCATTTCCAGGTTTTGGAAAAAATTTAAAATGGGTTAGGGAAAAGGCCCCTTAAACAGTTTGGAATAATATAAAACATAAGCCTTAAGTATCCTTTGTGTGACCCTGAAAGTGTGGTGCCCTAGTGACATGGTTAGGAGTACCTAGCATATAAAACTACACCTGCTAGCATGACTATGTTTACTCTTTGCAATGACAATAAAAATATTTATTATAATTTATGTCACATGGCAACACAGCATTTTAAAACTGAATAAAGGATTTGGCCAAGAACGTAGCAAAATGGGTAAAAACAACACCTAACATACTCGTAATGGTCAATAAACCAACCAACCAACCAACCAACCAACCAACCAACCAACCAACCAACCAACCAACCAACCAACCAACCAACCAACCAACCAACCAACCAACCAACCAACCAACCAACCAACCAACCAACCAACCAACCAACCAACCAACCAACCAACCAACCAACCAACCAACCAACCAACCAACCAACCAACCAACCAACCAACCAACCAACCAACCAACCAACCAACCAACCAACCAACCAACCAACCAACCAACCAACCAACCAACCAACCAACCAACCAACCAACCAACCAACCAACCAATCAATCAATCAATCAATCAATAGGTTTACATCATAAGGAATATAATATGTATTATCCAGGCATGTCATATATGCAGCTGGTGCCCTTTGTTTGGCAATGATGGTTAATTTAAAACAGGGGCCCTATAACTGGGCACACATACATGACTACCTTAGAACTGATGTCTGTTGAGCACATGTGATCAATGAACCCTTGATTGCTCATAGAAAGTATCCAGTGGGAATACAAAGTGACCAATTAATTACACGTCATGTGATGGTTTACATAGACTGGCTGTGTATTTTCTTCATATTGCAGCTATCTTTGAAAAGGTAAATTTCTAATAACATTCTGCACCTTTGCTAACAAATAATCAACATGAAACACTAACATTGCCAAATGTAAACAGACCCATAACAGAGACATTGAGCCATTGCAGCATCTCTTAATCAATTTTGTGAGAGGCTAACTCAATCAAATTATGTGCTCACACAAATGTAAGTCCTCGATCAATATGACCAGGCATCACTGGCCATTCCATGCAGAGCATGTTTACCACGTTGTCTGTGACTGCTCTACCATCTCGTTACCATGGTTACTCGAGAGAAGACATATGCACATACACCCTGTATAAATGTCACGGTGAACTGGAATGTTTTGCTTTGAAAATACACAATGAATGTCTTTTTGTAATTTCTACTTCTTCTCCTAGAATCGATGCTGTTGTCTCATGTTTTTCTCAACTGGAACACATTTTAGTTATCTTCAGTTAAATTGATTTATTAGACACCAACACAAGGGATTTATTATTACGATAGTGTAGTAATACAAAACATTTGACTATTGTGATTGTTCACTCATAAATGTTTTCAATTTCTTTCAAAATATATATAGTTTTGCAATATAACACAATAATAATGTTTTTCAACATATTACAATATGGGTGAAATACCTGGTCCAAATTTTGACTTTTTTACTAAATGTTATATAGACACATATGCATATATGCACACATGCGCATGCGCACGCACACACACACACACACACACACACACACACACACACACACACACACACACACACACACACATAAACACACACAATTTGTATGTTCGCTAAGAAATTTTCTACAAATGTATAGCAGTCTGCAAAAGTACAGTTATACTGTAGTGTGTTGGGGCACTGACCATAGATCTGTATGACTCCATCTAAATGATGACCTCCTGTGCTATAATGGACTGCATTGCCTAGGCCTCTAACTGACAGAGATCTTGTACAGCAGTTGCCAGCAATACATATATCAGAGAGATATGAGACATTGATGGGGAAGAAATGTATTCGCACTTTGGAGAATATTATCATAATTAACTACTTAAATAAAAAATAATAAAAATACTAGTCGTGTTTTTTGTTTACACTGTGTATTTAGAATAATATACTGAAACACCTACATTGTACAAACTGTCATACATTTGCATCACTCTCAATAACAAACATTTTATAATGCCGAATCATTGAAAAAAAATTGTACGCAAGGGTCATTTGAATTTTGTAACCACTTTTTAAGTGACTTGACCTTGCTTACACCACCTATGGTTTTCCATTTATAGAAAAAGTATAAAGATTCTCTAATGGTAGTAAAAATGTATGAAAACGAAAGTATTGTTGGTGCTAGATATGGTGAATATGTGTAAAACTTAAACTGATCTAATTACACAAGGCAAAGTTAGCACATAAACAAACAGGTCAAACTGTTACAAGGGTTTCTTACATCCTCTTTTCATGTGGAACTTGTTGCTACATGGCAAAATCTTGTTATTATAAAGATTGTCACCTGTGAGTAAGTGCTTCCTTCCTGAGCACACGAGTAGCCATTGTCCAGTAGAGGTGACTGACCAACAGAAACTGGACCAGCTTGAGGTACTGCATGACAAAGTCAAACTGAGCATAGCGTCCCTCGAGCCAGTGCACAGTACTGCAAACAACAACAAGTATTCTAAAATGTTTTTCATGACAGCCAATAAGAAAATAAAATAAATGTTATTGGTATATTGATTAAACTCAATAGATTATTAATTCAGATTAACAATTTGTTAATTCAAAAATTCTGAATGATTACTGTACATTTAAATTAAGTTCACTACTCAAATAGCATGGGAGCATGGACTTGCCTGTCTTGTACTGGTGAGTGGAGCCACCACAACAGTAGAATACATGGCTAGTGTTTATGTAATTTACCAGGTTTAATTCCCCTGTGTCTTATCCTTACTCCAATTCCTGGCTAAGTCCCACTTGGGCTGCCTTTTGTTTGGGGGGACCACTAAAGCAACATTCTGCACCAGTTCTCAAAGGTCAACACTACGCCCCTAACTGACCGCAGGCTAAATTGTGATACACCCAAAGAGGACAGTGTGGCCAGTAGTTGAGGTTCACAAGCAATGAGTCAGATGACTATACACAAGCACATGCAGCTTGGGATCAAATAGACTGAAAACATACATTAATATAAACATTAAAAATAAACATGAAAAACTTAACTTTGCCTAATCATGCTACTGCAATCTTGCCATGTGCTGTGCCAGTTTGTCTCAAAAATTCAGTTTGTTTGTTTTCGTTGTGACCATGGTTATAAACTGCTGATAGTTTAATGAAAGTGTTCAATAAGTTATTTCTCTGTGAAGCTTTCATGTCTTTCAGCCATGTTGCAATTAACACTCACAAATTATGTGTACACAAATACAGTGTATATACCAATATGCTACAGTCTGATATTCATCCATACGTCTGAGTGGAGCAGTGTAGAGTAAATTAACTGGGCATGAGTTGGCATAGCAACATTATTTTAAGTCCCTAATACAGATCATGTCAAAATGCATGCAACATACCACAAGACGGACTCGAGTGTGGCGCAGTAGAAGATGATGTACTGGTGGAGCACAGGGTGGCGAGTGAGATGGAGTCTACAGGCACGGACACAGCACAGCACGGCTGTGACAATGACGAGACCAGAGATCACACCATTCCTGCATCACAAACACACAGCGAGTGCCATAACAACTGTTTATATCCTGTATTAATATAATGGTGATAAGTAAGTGTTTAAATGTAAAATGTGTAAAATAAAAATGAGCCCTGACGTTCTAGCATACCATTAAAATGACCCAATCAAATGTAAGTTTATAATATATGTATTATATGTCTACGCCAAATTAGAAATGTAGGTCCTGAAAAGGTTATGAGTTATGGGGGCTAACAGAAGATGGCGCACAGCGGACACAGAGTGATGTTATAAATCAGTTGGACCTTTGGCCCAAAGGACTAAGAACCTAAGTTCCCAATTTAATACATTTACATACTATTTTAATACGTATCATCAATTCTAAAAATTCGAATTTCAACTGTAATTTTTAAATTTAGTGTTAACTCAATGTCTGGCCACAGAGAGTCAGGGAGAGTCAGATTTGGAATGGCTGCACCTGACAGAAGTCCGTGGAGACTACACAATGATGCAACCACAAACCCGAGTGAGATAAAGATCACATTTGTGACTCACCTGGCACAAGCTAACGTGTCAAAGCAGCCAAAACAGCCGCGTAGTACAACATCAATACTGTCATTGCCGACATGGCTTCTATTGGCCGGCAACATGGTAACACTCGCCGACGATTCGTCCATTGCCATGGCGACCACTTTGAATTACAACTATGGCGCCAATGTTATAAAATCAGACCAGTCTCCAGAGTGCCTGAAAAAGAGATGAATCCATTATGTCAGTGTCTGAGATAAGATCTTGGACATCCAATCATGTCTAGATACTCAAACATGTAGCACTGATGGAACAGAGATTGCACAATAAAGTCTGGCTTTTTGTGTGTTTGGCTCATATGAAGATATTAAGGTGACGTCTGCTTGTGTAATAAGGTTGCGAGTGTTTATTGTGTCATTACATGTAAATTTTATTCCTCAGATGGTATAATCCAAAGCTGTAATATGATATTTACAGCTTAAGATTTGATTTAAATACATAAACAGCATAATAAAAATGACCAACTATTCCCACTCCCAACCACATAGTGTGGTCTGTCCCCACTCCCAACCACATAGTGTGGTCTGTCCCCACTCCCAACCACATAGTGTGGTCTGTCCCTACTCCCAACCACATAGTGTGGTCTGTCCCCACTCCCAACCACATAGTGTGGTCTGTCCCCACTCCCAACCACATAGTGTGGTCTATCCCCACTCCCAACCATATAGTGTGGTCTGTCCCCACTCCCAACCACATAGTGTGGTCTATCCCCACTCCCAACCATATAGTGTGGTATGTCCCCACTCCTCAACCAGTTACATAAGAAACAGCAGAAATGTCCTGAACTTATTTTCAGTTAGGCCTTGCTGGCTCCACTGATGCATGACCTATCAACAAACACTCTTCAGTAGTAGTTCACAACTGTTTTGGGTTGTCGTCATTATGTCCAAGTGTAGCCATCTTGGTCTTGTCTGGTTCTACTTAAAGGTCTAGGCACTATGTGTTTCCACTGCCTCCAAATGTCTCCACACATGACTGCACACAGACTTGCTGACTCACTCTCTAAATGACCCACTCCTCTTTCCCTTCACTTCCCTCCCCTTTCCCTACCCTTCTCATGCTTCCTCCCCCATCTCTCTATTCAGGCCTTTCTTCCTCTCTTCCCCCCTCCTCCCTCCATCACGTCTTCCTCATCATATTAGTTCAACTACCTGGTGTTTACCTAGTAAACACACACGGACAATGACAGAATCACACGTGTATCAAAGAATTTATTTACTGTTAACCTTCCATTGTTAGACAAAATTATGTACATCTCATTCTTTAAAGATTACTGGGTTCATTCTATTCAAATTTTTATTTATTTGAGACATTATGTACATACATTTAAAGGGAAACAAAAGTCAATATTTTGATCATATGGGGTTAACAGAGTTAATAAAACGTTACAACTTCCAACAACAATCATATTTTTAACGTCAGAGGTTTACCAGGAAAAAAATCTAGAACACATAGCCATGGAACGCTGTTTTAGAAACAAAATGACGTAGTTAAGTCTTCTTGGTCGGCGTAAACTTTGCATGCATATTATTATCTGTTATTTTCTGACCTAACCGTGAAAACAACCGCCAAACTTCTCCTCACATTTCTTACAAACATATTTACAAATACACTACATTACAAAAAAATCACTTGTATTCTTCTAACGAAGAAAATTCACAAAAGAAACTCGCAAATCTCCACGGACGGCAACTCGACAACTTCGACTACCGTAAATTATAAATTAGCTTTACACAAAATACCACTAGACGGCGGGTTTGTGCATACGAATATTTATAAACTTTACTGCATTTGCACGCGCGAATTAGTTTAATTAATTTAAAATAATATAAGAATAAGTAGCAGCATCACTATCGTCTGCAGAAAATGTTAAACGGCAAACAAAAGCAACGCTTTGGTGATATGGGCCTAATAGAGTTGATAAAAAGTAACAATTTAATATAAAAATATATAATTTTAATAGTTTATTTTATATCGCACCAAATCCATAATTGTTTGTAGCGCTTCACAACATGCTGTTATTAAAATATATGCAATAAGAAGAAAGCTACCCACAGGTAATATTTGAGTGATTTCAGTGATTTATTGTCCCGATAATTAATAAAGTGTCTTGTCCAAAAATAATAATTATTACATATCTGGTGGTGGAAATACCATTCATAAGTAGAAATTGCTTCAATAATATTTTCTTGTGCACAATGTGTGTGTATGTGCTGAATGAAAAATATTGTTACGTCGTAATTATTTTACCATTTTAATTATATATTACCTTTACATTAATTTATCACTATTGTTATGGAATTTGTATGGGTTCTTTTTAATACTGATAGGTCATTTTAGTTAATTATATAGACACATGTATTTTCATTATTTATTTTAAAATATTATCTGTGGGTAGTTTTCTTCTTATTGTATGTTTTTAATAGCAGCATATTGTGAAGCGCCACAACCAATTATTATAGATGTGGCACTATATAAATAAAATATCATTATATTATAATAAAACTTATTATTTCCTGCAAATCATAGTGATCATAATAATTAATAATTATTATAATAAATTATTATTTATAAGTAATTAAACTATTTCGCGTGTGCGAATGCAGTAAGTAAAGTTTATAAATATTCACGCGCACAAACGTGCCATGCCGTCTGACGGCATTTTGTGTAAAGCTAACTTATATAGCGATTTTACGGTACCGCAGAGCGGCCGACGAAGTTGCCGTCGAGATCTGCGCGTTTGTTTTGCGAATTTTCTTCGTTAGAGGAATGCAAGTGATTTTATTTTATAACGTAGTTTATGTATATGTATATGTCGATTCAAAGGGTAACAAAAAGAAAGTTGACTGATACTGTCTTTCACTGTACTGTTGCTACAAGCGTATGAGGAACAGTGTGGCATATTGCTGTTGCGATTTAATTGTAAACCGACGTAAGGCACTTTTCGCGAACTGCTTGGCTCTCTGTTATGACAGCTGAACCAGCAGACGACTTTATGACCTAATACTTTTCCAAAGTGCAGATGGGCACGTTCATGGTGTTGGTGATTTAGCTAGATTTACCCACTTTAACACCACTTTGTGCGGAAACTACTAAGGCAACAAATTTGATTGTAGATGCAAATGATTAGCTTGTGGAAACTCTTTTAGATGCATAACACCAAACCGTTGCCTTTTCTTGCCCTTTAAATTTTGAATACATCATGTACAGCTAAAATATTTTTAGATGAATAATAGCAACCAATAGAGACCACATCCAATAATTTATTATTGGATGTATGGTCTCTATTGTGGTCTCAGGAACTAACAGTTAACCCAGAATCCCAGATACCCTATTAACCCATATTAACATGTAAGAAATAGCGTTAAAGGGTTAACCTTGTTACATTCTTGGCACAACAGCTATAATCTAACATAGCGGATTATTGATACTGGAAATTTGTCAAGATTCCACCTGGGCAAATCCTTGTGACTAAGGATAAGATGGGAGCCAGCCAAATGTCTGACTTAGCAAGCTGGATGAATTAATTATGTTGTTTACTAAAATTAACATCTGTCATTAGACTGTGATGAAACCATAAGGAGGTTTAGGGTTAATGAGAAGATGAGTACTTTATTTTTGTGCCCAGTTAAAATTACTGGCGATATTTATTTGTTTTCAAATGTCTGGATATCTGAAATTTATTTAACAACATAATAAGGTACATGTGCATTTTTTATTCTGTGTCCATAGAAAATGAGACACTTGATAAAACAACAGTGCTACACAAAGCCACAAAGTTTGACATGTCATTCTTCTCCTTCTTATCTTAAATAGGAATGTAATTCAATGTTATGATTTAAATATAATTATGACACTGTGTAATGGTAAGTACCAGTAACTCATACAGTAAATATTATTCAGAACATGTATCTGTTTTATTGGACATTGGCTTCAAATCTACCAATATATTTCTGAAAACATTACATGTGTATAGTTTTGATATACTGTAGTGTACCCTTCCAGAGGTCCATCTCTCACCTGAGAGGGACCAGTTTAGGAATAAGTTTAGACTTTCTAAATATTGCTTGTGGCTTGAAGTCCTCTGGACTATAATGAATTGGTAATTGAAATGTGTTTTGGTGTATCATAGCCACTGCCTAGTCTTGTCACTGGAATAAGCTAATTGGCTTTTTCTCTGGTTATTCATGATGTGACCAGAAACACAGCCAAATACCAACATTTTATATTATAATATCCTCCAGAGTTGGGGTCAAGTGAGGCAGTGGCCCCGAATAAACATTGTTTCCCTGCCTGTACAGGCAAACTGTGGACATGCATGCATGTATAGTTCTTGGGGAGACCCTGAGGTGCCCTTAGAAACTTTAAATCAAATACAATTGTTTTATGAATATACTACTTATGTACCCTAAGTTACGTTGATACAAAATTAGAGAAAAAGTTACATGGAAATAATGAAAAACTGTTTTACCAGTTTTGGGGCTTTTGGAATGATCTAATTAAATAGATATTTATTTCTTAGTAGCAGTGCCCTAAAGTACATCTATGCCAAATTATTAAAATAGATCCTCAACGATTTTGGAGATATGTGAGGCCGCAAGTTCATTGGACATTCAGCTCAAAGGAATAACGAACAAATATTTTACTGGAATATACAACACAAAATAAATGTTTAAATTATTATTAGTATAAGATACTAATAATAATTTAGAACATGATAATATATTATATTATCATGTTCTACAATTATTTAATTAATTACAAGTGCCACATGAATGAGTCGAACATAAATCATGTAATACCTACGCTAGAGTCGGTTACATTGTTAGTGTGACTGTCTGCGTGCTCATTTCAGAAACTCAGCGACTGTACTAGAGTCTAGACACATGCAGCCATCTGTTTTGTTGGCTGTCGTGTTGGCGTTGCTGACTGACAGCTGTCTGGACGTTGTCGTTGGTGCTATGGCATGCTCGACGTGATAGATTGGCGTTGACATGATTATGTCACCGACAATTACTACGTTATTCTAGTGGATTTACAATCTAAACTACGATATTTTATGGCAATACTTGCTTTACTGCTGCGTATGACGCGAGAGTTATTACTGGATCAGTCATTGCCCGAGCGAGCATCGAAGCCGATCATTTGCTGAGACGTCGTTGACTCAACGATTGACCGAGCCACGAATTCCACGACACGCACAGAAAACCTTTCAATATTAAGCCACCAATAAACTAATCAAAACAACACCTACCTCAGACTAGACGTTTCTTGGGTTTTTTTTAAATAGCACATAACGAATTAGTCATTTTGAGAAGTATTTCATCGCCAAATTCGGGTAAACAGATAATGTTTTGATACTCGCATGCTACCGATAGATTAGCAGAACGATACGCCCACAGACGGGCAAACGCGAATCACGATTCGAGCACGTGAAATCCCGGTGACGTCATTTGGCGCGAACTCTAGCCCTGCTTGCAACAAAAACATACTCGCTACTCATACTCAATTTTTGGGTGTGTCGGCTCTATTTTACACCAGTTTTGAGAGTAAATAAACGAACTTAAACAAACAGCACACGTTTCCATAAGCGAAGGGTTGACAGAAAGGTGGATGTCATAATGAAATAGCTTGTATGTTGCAATTAGAAATGTGTTTTGCAATTCAAAAATTTATTGAATAAATCAAATTTTAAATACACTGAAATAAAATTATGTGTAATAAATATATAGGTTAAGTGCAAATATTGTACCAATATTACACTATTCACTTTGCTATGTTTATAACATTCATAATTAATCTATTGACATACTAGATTTTTTGGGGGGGGGGCACTTTCACCTTTGCAATACCTGGTGTGATCCACTAGAACATTTGGATATGCCTCCCAACACATCTTGGGGCAGGTGCATGCAGTTGGAAGTTTTGGGTTAGTTAATTGTAAATGTTGGCACTAACATGTTTTAACAACACACACACCCTTGATGTCATAAGCTGAACTGACAATGAGACAATCAAATGATGCTGAAGGTCTAGTTCTTTATAACATCTGGTTGTGGTCATGTGAACGTTATATATAACATTTAATCAGAAATCAAAACATATAATTTGCAAAGTTTTGAAATAAAAACCTCCCTGGGACATTATTTATGACATGTGAATCTAGAGTAAAACTTTCTTAATTCCATGTTTCTTTAGGTTGGTAAATCGATGGTGATCATAATAACACATTATTAAGAATAACTTATTAAAAATAATCATGAGTTGGACCTATTAAACACAGAGTAGCATACATTAAATGAAACATTCTATGACAGCTCCAACTATATACATCATCCACCCTCGCATGAAGATTTCTGATCTTTTGTAGTGCAATACCCGGTAGCCCTACTGGGGCATCAAACTCTATTAAGAATTAGTGAGTCCACTACAGGTTACACATTTACCCCATTTGTGGGATCTTTTACTTCCCCTGGCATTGACACCAGATAGAAGGGACCACCGGCTTTTAGAGTCTCTTCCGAAAGACACAGGCAAATGTGGGGTGAACAAAATTGCCTAAATTTCGAAATGGCGGTAGGTGAGACTGAACCACCGTCCCCTCAATTGACAATCCGGTGCTCTACCGCGCAACCACTGCTCCCCACTAGCTTGGTATTCTCTGGCAAGTTACCAAACAAGATAATTACGTCAGATGCAACAAAGCAACCATCACACCAACATTCAACAGTTTAATATGACATCAATATTATCAACTTCCACTGGCAGTCAAGATCCCAACAACAGAAATTGATGACGCAGTTTGCTTCGGTGACTAGCTAAATATTGTGTATGACTTCGTCAAGCTTTGTCACTATGTTTATAATGGTTATATATGTGAATCATATTACAGTTGTGACATAACACCCCATAGAACAAATATAATCCCATGCAGCTGTCACTTTAAATGCATCCCTCCACTCGCACCCCCCCTTGCACCCCCCACTTACATCCCCCACTCGCATCTCCCCACTTGCAACCCCCCACTTACATCACCCAATCACCCCTCGCATCTTCCCACTTGCATCACCCACTTATATCACCCACTTACACCCCCACTTGCAGCTCTCAATTGTCACATGGCACTCAGTAAGCGAAATATCTTCAAAACTCAAATGAACATGTTCCATGGACCAGCCACAGCTGCTAAGTCAATGAAGACAAATAAAATGTTCTGTCTGGCCACATAAATAAATAACTTCTATAAACATTCAAGACATTCCATTGTAGTAAATTTGTTTGATGAATGTGATCCTCACTGGTATAAAGCAAGAAAACAAACTGTTCCATTTGTGCTTCCGGGAAGGAAACGTTTCACTGAAACCATAATGGTCACAGACATTGTCCTGTGACATCATCTGCTGTCATCTCTCTGTGTACATGACTACATGTACAATAAATGTCACAGAGGAACCATGCAGGTGTGTCAGACATTGTCCTATGCGTCCTTCTGTTATACATCTCTGTTCCTGTGTTGTCTTCACTAGAGACCACAGTAGGACTATGTAGGTCGGTACCAGCCTTGGTCCTACTGAGTCCTATACTGTCTTGTCTCTGCATTCCTGTATCCACAAGAGCTCTCAGTCATTATGGGATGTCGACCTGACTGAACACCCAGGATGGCAGGTCACCCTCACTGAACACATAGGATGGGAAGTTGACCTGAATAAGCACTCAGGATAGGAGGTCGACATGACTGAGCACTAAAACGGATTGTCACCCTGACTGAGCACTCAGGATAGGACGTCATCCTGACTGAGCACTCAGGAAGTGAGGCCATCCTGACTGAGCACTCAGGATGGAGGTAATCCTGACTGAGCACTCAGGACGGGAGGTCATCCTGAGTACTCAGGATGGGAGGTCGAGCTGACTGAGGCGGACGATGTATTCGAGCAGGTACATCTGGATACGGATCTCCTGTGGGTTGTTGGTGACGTAGAAGCCTGGGACGCCTGCCTTCTCCAGCATCACCTGCTGGTCCATGACCTTCTGGTCAAGCTCCAGGATGATCTTCATGTCTCTCCTCCTCACCTCGTCCTCACAACGCTTCTCAAATGTCTGGAGGAGAAAACATGCAAGGGCATATTTAGTATGGCATTGTTATCAGTACGATGACATCCTTGCCTAGATACCTACTCACTCATCTTTTAGACAAGCAAGGTTTGTTTTGGACGGGTAAAAAGTGGGTGTGGATGGGTAATACACGGGTATAACTTTGAGGTGCAAAAGACGTTTATTGTTCTGACATCTATGTATGCAAGTTCACACACACGTTTATCAGGAATTTTTTGGACAGGCAAAACTGTAAACGATTCATTCATAAATACCTGATGACATCGTACAATTAAGCAACTGTTGTAACTATTGTGAATAAATATTAAAATTCCAAATGTTGAAACTACAATAAAATGAAAACCATATAAAAAATTTTTTTAACACATGCAACCTGCCATCTACAATATATTTGTAGATGGCAGGTTTATCATGTCTCTGAAGAACATAGAAATTATCAAGATTTAGCTGACATTGGGGTGCTTTTAAAGTTGCATCTATGTAGAAAGTAAATCTTACAAGAAGGTCGCGTTTGATGTGTGCGTTCACGTAGGCGAGGTTGTGTTGTCTGCCCTGACACTTCTGCAGCTCCTCCTTGTGTTTCTTCAGCATCTCCTGCTTCTTGGCTGCAGCCACAGACACACACGTAATCAGACTCTTACAAAACAATAACTCATGTATCCAGGTTGCTCAGTAAACTATGTCAGTGGTCAACAAAATGGAAGCCTGGATACATGCATTTTTTTGTATATTTTCCTGAAATTCTTGTTCCAGAAGAGGGAAGGAGGGAGAGAGGGATGGATATATGAACGTATGTATGTGTGTATGTATATGTATATATATGTATATATGTACACATGTATATATATATATCTATAGGGATGGATATATGAATGTATGTATGTATATATATATCTATATGTATGTATATATATATATATGTATATTATATATACATACATACATACATACATACATACATACACACACACACACACACACACACACACACACACACACACACACACACACACACATACATACGTTCATATATCCATCCCTCTCTCCCTCCTTCCCTCTTCTGGAACAAGAATTTCAGGAAAATATACAAAAAAAACGCATGTATCCAGGCTTCCATTTAGTTGACCACTGACACACACACATATATATATATATATATATATATATATAAATTACTACTTTGATAACACAATATCTGATAGTGATACCTGTTTACATTGGAGTAAGTTTCCTTTTTAGATAACATGCTCAAATGAATAAACAGGGATAGATCATATGTTCCTTTCAAGAAAAAAATATATTGAAAAGAGTTTGTTACATCTAAAATCAATAATGCCACTGAATTGCCTACCTTGGTGTTGACAAATTTCAATAGAGACAAACTAGAATAATTCAATCAATCTAGAATCATAACTGTAACTGGTGCATCTCCATGACAACTGACCTCTGCCCTCATTGACGAGTCTGATTCGCTGGTTGAACAAGTTGCGTTCTTCGAGCTGCTGGACTTCCTTCAGACTGTTGACAATCTCAAAGACTGTGCCGTCCAACAGGGCATTGGCCAGGCTACACAACAGGTCGTAGGGCAGACGCTGCTGGTACTTGCTGCAAGCAGGCACAAGTAGTGAATTTTGACTGATATTCTGAAGTTCCTAATTGTTTCTAGTGGTTGGTAACATTCTATTAGCTGTCATGTGTGAATGTTGTGGTTGCAATGTTACGATCTTACGATGAGGTATTATTAAATTAGTCAGCCTTCTTCAAAATATAATCGCTAAACTGATCTTTCTAAGGTGGCACTGAGGATGGTTACTGGCAGGATACTTGTCATCTTCAGTGGTTCTTTTGTATCCCAGATTAATGCGGGACAAGGGATACACAGTCCCCAATTTTATGACGGCCTGCCCGGTCTAAGTATTGAAATAGTTCTGGGGCACACCGGCAGTGTAACCATCATGGCTAGCTGAGCCATCCAAAATTTATAAGTAGCGTCAGCACGAAACCATGGCTATGTTAAAAAAAAGGATTCCGTCAAACTTGTATCCCTACCGAAGTGATATCATTGCCAATGAACCATTATGGATGAATTTCATAATGACAGCATCCCTTTCAAAATATTTCGCAAAAAATAGCGAATTTTTGTTGACTTAATGATTTTATTTTTTGAATTTGTTTACATTATGCAAATATTAATTCCATAATCTTGGAAACTTCTCATCTCAAATAATGTGTTTCATATTAAATGGTGTGCACTGAAGCCGTGCTCCCTGTTACATTTAGCATATCTAGAGTAAACCCTCAAACAGATAAGTCACTTGTTCCTTCAGGGCAGTTAGCTAGCTATGAGACAGCTGCCAAATATGATAACCTTTGATTGACTTCACAACAGTGTGGGTAAGTAAATATTGACAAAAGAACTGGAAGTTTGTATAAGCCATTATGGGTGTCAATGGTAAGATAAGATACGGTCATTCAGGATTAGGACTACGTACTTCTAAATCAGACTGTTCATCAACAATGCAAAATTTAAGATTATAATATGGGTCATAACCCCTAAATGGCATAAGTGCAAATGCACCCAGTACCACCGTACCAAGTAATCAGATATGTCTCTTATATGCAAATGTATTACATTTTAAATGCAATACCACAGAACTAATAATATGTAAAGTGTGTACTAACTGGTATGATGGTAGCAGTGGATTATTAATGTAAAATGAAATGTCTAAATTAAAATGTCAATTAATTAATATTTATTTGTATAAAATGTGTGCATGTGTAAAGTGACTACCTGGTAATGTATCTACCGAAAGATGGCTAATTTATAATGATAAATTTAAGATTTTGTGAGATATAAGATAATATAACTCATCATCATCATCACCTTTGTTGTTTAATGGGTGTATCCAGGCTCTGCTAAATAAATGTAAAGCTCAAAATGAGAGGTTTAATGTTATAAGACTGTTCTAAGACACAATTAATGATGATACATATTAATGTAACATGTCTAATGAAAAAGACTAGTTATTATATAGTGCAGTATCCAATTATCAGGGTTGCTCAAAGCGCTTTAGACTGTTCAATCAGACACCATCTCAACTTCTCTGGGAAGCATACAAAATGATAATGACAAAAACATCCGATATAAAACATCTGATATAATACTGATCAGCGATGTCTAATATAAGGTGTCTAAATAATACAAAACGTCTAATATCAGATGTCCTACCCTGGCAATTCTCGGGCCATGCTCTGAAGCTCACGCAGGTAGAAATAATGTCGTTTCTGCTGCTGTTCCTTCCATGCGAGGTCGAGTCTGTCGGCCGACCCTGATGGGGAGACATCTGGTGGGCCGCTGTACATCGCCAGGAACACTCATGTGAAACTAGAAACAAAATCATTCTTAACATTGATGATTTAAAAAATTACAGTGACTTAGCTTGATGCAAACTTGTTACAAGACTAATTTTTAATGTCATCATAAAATACCTCATCTGGGGAAGAAGCAACAGAAAAACCTTATAGGAAATGAAATATTGTACAATGGAATTTATGTAATAAAATATATTCCTACAACGATATGATATAAATATGAGCATTATTAAAAATGTAATTAGAACTGAAATAAAAACGCACCAGTACAAATTGAGGCATCATACAGCATCTGGCTGGTTGAGGAAATTCTTTCATAGGGCATAACAGGCAGTAATAATTGCATTTTGAGAACTGCTGATTGAAATTTCTATAGTAAGCATAATTGGGATTTGTGTTCTTTAGAAGGTAGTATATAATTATATAAGATAAATAAAAGCATACTTTCATCTTTAAAACCTTTGCTGAACTGCTCTGCCAAACAAATCTGAATGTACCAAAAGTAGTTGCTATTTCCTGACTTTATAGATATCTGTATTAATTTATGCAAAAATACCTGGTAATGAATAAACACAAATCTGTAATGTAGCAATATTGTATGTAGCAGTTTATCTCCATAATGATGATTAACATTAATATTTAAGTAATGTATCTACATGTCATGCACAAAGATAATTCACTCGCACAAATGGCATAGCCGCATAAGGCTAGTTATAAATAGTTATACAAAAGGGTTACCATGATACATGCAAGATTAGTGGGTAATCTAGTATTTAACAGCACGACCTGGGTAATATCTAAGATGCAGCAGATTATTTTGTAAAACATAAATATACCTGGGATGATGTTGAATCGTTAAATTAATGCACTGAAACATAAAATGTAGGCAAAGAATATGCAGGGCTGCCTACTTGAAAAAATATTATTCCGTAATAATGGGGGGGGGATGATGGCGGTGTTACATTAAAGAGCATGCATTTTACCCTTGGTCTAGGGACAAATGTGTGACGTCATCTCCTGTTCCTAGTCAATTAGTGCTGACATGAAGGTATCAGAGCAGTGTGGAATTGCAGCATTGGGAAACCAAATTCTTGGATTAATTAGGTGAAATACAGAGTATAAAGAAATCTGGCAGAACTGGAAGTAGGTCATCGAGGATCCTCCTGAGTTGGAAGACATGACTTTTTGTGGTTAAATTGCCCATAAAAATGTTCCTGAGTAGTTGCTAATATATACCGAAATATACTGATAGGTAATCAGTCAGCACATCCACTATTACTACTACAGGCAGTGCCACCCTCTCTTATCCACTCCACCCTACAGTAATTAATCCAGCCTTTATCAGTGACATCCCAGTCCTGGCTGTAACTAAATGCCAAGTCATTAAAATGTTGATGAATTATTTCTTTCCCTACCGGTAGTCTGGGTTTACCCCCCCCCACCCAACCACCACAGCACTCCTTGCAATTTATCAATTACAGATACATTGCAAGGAGTGAATTGTTACATTTTCTTAGGCACGACTGCTGGGTATGCACTTGTCAGGACATTAGTTTAAGTTTCCGCAGTTCTTATCTCCGTAATACAGGAACAGTTTCCGTACTACCGTAATATGATGTCAATTTCCGTAATGATTACGGAAAATTCATAATGGTAGGCAGCCCTGAATATGAATCATAAGCATTTTATTCAACATAAAATGCATATTATAATTTTATAAAAAGAAATATAAAGCAATGTATGCCAGGTCATTAAGGTATTGTGCTTGCTGCGATTATAAGAAACATCCTGTAGTTTACTTGGATAATTTTAATACAAAGTTCATTATAATAATCAATATCAATAATGATTATATTAAATACATAATATGCATTCACTGACACAACTAGTTCACTAACATTAACTATGTAGTAACATCAAACAAGCAAACAATAATTAGTATAATAACATAAATTGCATTATTGTTACAATATAAAACTGACATTCATTAGTACAGTTAAACAATCGATAAAGATAGTTAGTTATAACAGCAAAATTTAGGTGGTATAAAATTTAAAAAAGTCCCCTTTTGTCTCAAATGGAGGCTGAGCCATCACATGATCAAGGCCAAGTTGTTTCGAGATGACATGGTCCGGGCCGAGTCGTCTGTAAGCCAAATTGACTGGCATTTGTACTGTACTTGCACTGGGTTCTCCTTGCACTCTAGCTTAGCCTTGCCAGCATGGCCAGTATATATAGCCACCAATGCAACCACTGTCTTACAGTACAGAGTTGCATGGCTGTTCTATTTCCTTTATTCATGTTTGTACATCTTTAAAACTGCCAAAAGCATCACCTACATTCATCCCAAATATAACCACGTGCCATATATGAAAGAGAGGGGAAGCAAAAGGCAACACGTCACAACTGATGCATGCGCATTGAGTGCTCGGACCTATAATGCAGAGGTACAGGGTTCTGATGCTTGGCTGCGCAACCACTTCATAAAATTTATTATCCCGGACTCACAACAAACTCCTTTAATAAAAATCAGTCTGTCATGTACATAACAACTGTCGTAACTAATGCTAATGACGTTTTTATAGTGTGTAAAATAATTTTATGACAGTCGCTAGACAGTTACCTGGTGTTTTATGCATTTTAATTATGTATGTTGGTGTAATTTATTATTAAAATAGTAAATCAAATCAAGATACTTTGAAGGTGCTGACACCTACACAAAATAGTTATATTTAAGCATAGTGTGTGACCGACTATTTCTTTAAAGTTGCCCTTTTCACACAGTCGTGAGACTACATAGGAAATCAAAATTATATGTTTTGCTGTCACGTCAAGTTAACGTCAAGTTAATATAATCTTCTCATTATCGCTCAATCGTTGCTTTAAATATTTCCTGCAGAACCAAGAATGCTTTATTTTGACGAAAGTACCTACCACGTTGTAATTACGCTGAACCACCCAGTATATGGGGGTAACATATTACTCTAACCATTTAACAAATAAGTAGCGTATACTATGAATATGATGTAGCTGAACCACCAAACTCAAATAAACATGATTTACCATGGGTTTTAATGCCGCTAGAGTGCGCCAGTAAATCGGGTGGTTAGTTCTGTTTTATCCGCTAGACGCAACATGCTCGCTGCAGCGAGTTCTTCGTCTTCTTGTTGTCAAGCTAGATCGTCCGGTGTCATACATAAACCAGCAGGGGAAGAGAGTGGACATTGTCTGATCATAAAATACACACTATTATTACACATACCACATGCACAGCGATCACATGCTGACTCAGTCTTCTCCCCGGTGTGGGAGTGCGCTATTGAAGATATTTCGCGGTGACGTTAAACGTCTCTTGAGGCTGTCCTAAAACTAAAATTCCACTACCCGCTATAGGGCTCCAAAGGCACATTAGGTTATCTCATCTTCTCAAGTATACCCACGGACTTATATCACGTGGTATACCCCTAACTGATCGTCTCGGCACATCGTGGAAGTGAGCGGAGACGATCAGACATGGGATGAGTTCATCAAAGTGAGTGGCGTAGTCTGAGGGGGGCAGGGCCCGGGCCACGGGCCACGGGCCCCCAATCCCTGAAAATTAGGATGGTGGGGAACGGAGAACAAATTACTGGCTGCCTGAGTCATAGAGTCACAAAGTACAGAGGGTATAAGGATGCCTGTGTAAGACTTTCCTTCCCAGTCCTACCCTTTCGCAAAGAAATGTGTCATCATGCAAATAAGATTTTATCTAAAAGAAAAAAATTCTCCACGTCTATCGCTGGTTGCAGCCGAAGAGGTGACAAAGCAACGAAAGTGTCATCATTCTCAATGTGCGTGATGGCTAATGGCTATTAAGGATTCAGAATAATAGTCGCCGGTCACTAGACTAGGGTCAAGTTGCATTTTGTTGTTGTTCTTTTGTGGTCATCCCTGTCGTCAAGGGTGAGTTGACCATGTTTTTCTTTTCCACTCGTTTTTTCTTCCTGTCACTTTTCTGTCATTACATTCTCTATCAGCAGTCTCCATATATCCATTGCTCGTTTTCTCCTACTATTTTTACGCAATCCTCATCGCAATTTCGGTCTTCCTCAGCTCCTTTTCCCCTTCACTTTCTAGACATCTGCTCTCGTTGCTAGTTTTTCATCTCCCATTCTGTCCACATGAC
>JAODUO010000172.1:0-25000 GCA_025642075.2 Ridgeia piscesae | reverse complement strand
TTTAAGACATTAGCGTAAATATAAATTATAATGTAGAGAATATACGATATGTATCTATAAAACTAATTAAAATAATTTAAGACATTAAAAACTATTTTATGTTAAAATGTTACGCCGACAAGTCAATGTATTTTACTAAACTTATTAAAAAATAATAACTAGTTTAAAACATTAAAATAAATAGATCTAAAAATAAATTAAGGCTTTACAATATTTTACACATATCCATATCAGTATGCACGAAAGTTTGTTAAGAGTCACTGTGAGTTATTTTGGTTGAACAGACACCAGTTAATGAAACAGTTCTTGGTCCTGTTGGTTTTTACTCTGGGTAAGGAGTATCGAGTACGGCATCGTGTATTGTGTGTTGTAGTCCTTGGTTTTTGTAGTAGTTTATGCAGTTTGTGCTGCGGTTGTTCGATTTGTGTGAAGAAATGTTCACCTAACTGCGCACGTCTTTGTTTCAGAGAAATCAGCTGTGCATTCGCTAATGCTTCGATATAGGGAGTGTTCGCGTATATGATGTTCATAGTACGTCTTTGTACACGCTCCATATCACTTTGGAGACCCAATGTGAGTGAGGTCGACCATGCTGGACATGCGCGAAGGTCTTCGGCGGGAATGCCTGATCGTTTGAGTTGTAGCAGTAGAAAGAGCCTCTTGCCTGCCTTTCGTGTTATTTCATCAACGTGTACGTCCCAGGTCAGGTTGCTGGTGATGGTAATGCCAAGTATCTTCGCCTCGGTTACTCGCTGAGCGTCTGTTCCGTCGATGCGTATGGTTGGGAAGTTTGTCCTTGTTTTAGAGAAATCAATGACAAGCTCTTTTGTCTTACGTTTGTTAATTTTCTTGTCATTTTGGATTGTCCACAGATACGCTGCATCGGCTGCTTCCTGGAGATTTGGCGCTTGGAAGTCTGATCCAGTATAAACGATGCACGTGTCATCAACATATTTGTAGGAGTCGCACTTTGTTTGTAGATCATTTATCATGAGGACGAAAAGTACGGGGCCTAGCTTTGTGCCTTGTGGCACTCCTCCATGGATGTTATTCCAGTCGGATTGTGTGTTGCACAGCTTAACTTGTTGGGTTCTTTCATTAAAATATTCGGGAGACCAAAACTTGCAAGTTTTTGAAGAAGAATGTTATGATTGATTAGGTCAAATGCCTTAGAGAAGTCAAGCAATAGTATCCTGGCATACTGTTTCGATGCATCTGTGCTTGTATAACACTGATGTAACAGGTCAACGACGGCATGTGTAGTGGATGACTTCTTAATGGAGCCGTATTGGTTTGGGTCAACTCTGTCTTGAACGATGTCCCAGACCCATTTAACAACAAACTCTTCCATTTGTTTACACAGCACAGCAGTCAAGGAGATTGGTCTAAGGTCTGTTTCGATATTTTCTGGCGGTTTCATTTTCGGAAGGGGGCTGACGTATGCAGCACGCCATATATGGGGAACATGCCCCTCTCGAAGTGAGCTGTTGTAGGCAACTGGGTCGACAAGCAATTGAGAGAACTCTTTAAGGACCCAGCTTGGTACACAGTCCGGGCCCGGTGCTTTACTCGTGTCTAGTTTGCGTAACTGCTTTTCCACCTTCTCAACTGGGATAACATATTTAGATGGCACACGTGGTATTTCGAGCTGTAGGTAGTCATTGTCAGCACTCAGGGCAGGTAGGTGATCACTCACTGATTTAAAGAAATTGTTTATTCGTTGGCTGAGTTCCAGAAGATTACCGTCACACACTTGATTCTTAGCTAATGTAACTCCATGTCCTCTAGTCCTTCTCTCTTCCTTGACCGAAGATCCCATTCTCCTGCCAACTACTTCCATTAGGGGTACCATGGCCGCCCCTGCCCCTCTCTGGCTACGCCACCGTTCATCCCTCCCTCTATTCGTCTAGTATTATTTCTCATTTACGAATTGCTGAAACGTTATTGGGTAACCTAAAATAGTAACCGCTGACTCGATGCGCCTGTAGCTATGTTCGGTGTTTTACGGTATTGTTATGGCAACAGTGCGCTCAGCGCGTGGTGTTTATGTCGAACTACCGCCTGACAAGTTATTGTCTCGCATGAAAGAAAATAGTGCCAACATGGCATTGCTAACCAGTACTTTTCTACGTAATACGTATACTTAAACTCACCTTTATGGTAAATTGATATATAAATGTACTATGTCATGCTTAAATGACATGAAATGTGAATTAAATGTATATTATTGATCGTAAACTCATGAAATGCATGCGCATTGTGATTAGGCGTAACTATGGCAGATCGACCACCCGAGAAGGTGGACGAATGAGTGGGCGGCGAAACTGCACTTTAGGATAGCAAGAACGATTTCCATAACAAACGTAGAAAAACGCAACTTTAGGGAGTAGGTAGACTATTTAAACGTATTCAGATTTAGTTGACGCAAGATGACATCTGTAGCACCGAATAGAGGCCAATCGCAGGGTCAGGGAACGTACACATTTGCCAGCCAGCCACGGGCAGTTCCAGATCGAAAGAAGTACCGAAATGAGGCAGATTATGGACAGTAAGTCGGTGTAATATATTTTGTATATGCATTTTAACTTGAAAGGACGTTTCGCACGTTCACTTCAGTTCTCAACGATATAACCGTACACATGCATAGGCATCGACTCCCTGAACTGGGCCACGTTCCAGCGAAGCCATAATCAGTAAAAAGCCCGACTTGTCTTGAGGAGTTGAGATGTTTTACACATGTTGCCATCATCTAGTCGCCGGCATAATCATAGATTCTACGTATACCTGCCGAAGCCATCAACCCTATATTCCCCCTTTGTCTAGTATTACCAGTCCTACCACCCCACTCTCCTGCCAACTACTTCCAAGAGATCTTCAAACTACACCACTGAATCGTGATGTTGACTTGTTATAAATGTAATTTGTAATAATTTGGATTTGCCAATTGTATGTCTGAGCTGATTAGCAGTAGTAGTAGGCTCCTTCGGTCATGGCTGACCATGGGTGAAGCATCCCCTGAATGTCTGCTCGGCTGGAGCAGTGTCCCCTGTGGCTGAAGAGACCGATGCGGGAGAGGCAGACTCTACCACAAATGTCACATCTAAGTGTGGTCCCTGGTCTACTGGAGTTGCTGCGCTCCTTTCTGCGTATCCACTTGTCTTCTGCATCATTCATCAGTTTCTCTTCCCCTGTCTTGAAGTGTTGATTTAGGATTCTTCTCCACCTCGGGCGGTCATTATATCACATCCGTGGGCGGCCAGCTCTCCATAGAGGATGTCTTTTGGGATGCGACCATGGTTCATGCGGTGGGCATAACCCAGTCAGCGGAGTCTGCACTGCCTGAACAGAGTGTACATTTTGGGAAGGCCAGCACAAGACAGGACCACAGCGTTGGACACTCTGTCTTTCCAGGATATGCCCAGGATACAGCGAATACTTCTCAGGTGGAAGGTGTTGAGTCTTGTCTGCTTTGTTGCCTTGTGCGATGGTTGCGATTTGCTGTTCAGATGGTTCCAAATCCGCGTGCACCCAATGGTGATGGCAGACCATGGTGGGACAGCTCCTTACTGGCTGGAGACTGCCCAGTTTGAGATGGGCGATAGCTGTGTAGTGTGATAACCTAAAACCCCTCCCACCATCGGGAGCCACCCCTGGCACCTCACCGTTACGCCAGTCGAGTAATGACTTATAACTGGTAACTGTTGTTCCTCGTATTGTGTCGATGCTGCTGCCAAAGCTGGAGTGTCCTCTCCAGGTTGTGGGTGTAGGTGAGTGATGATGTGGTTGGATGCAAGCCTGGGCAATGTTATCTGGAGGACATGCTGTTGCCCATGCAACATATCCCCCCCTCTCCATGTCGCTGATAGATCCAAAGGAACAGCAGTGTCATTACAGTTTGGCACTAGCGCTGTCGGAGGAGCTGCCAGAACGAGGTTGTAGACAACTATTGTAATTATGAACATTCTTGTGGCTTGTTATGTACAGTATATCATTTCAGAGCAGGGTGGCGTAGACCAGAAACAGTAACCTGAATGTGTTTGCCTCAACCATCATCCATGTATTGTGCTCCTACAATCCGTTATGTCGGCATGACATATGGGAATTCATGGATTATAAATTTAAGATTGTGCTGAGTCTGAGGGGTTACAACAAAGTGTCTGTCTCTCTGCTAGATTGTAAAGTTTGTAAGTCCTTTACACTTGTCAACAATACTTATCGTCACATATTTACCAACTTCATGGGATCTTCTGCTCCCTATTCCTTGTAAATACTATTATAGACACGATATAGTAGTAGAATGGACCAGTGGATTATAATATCTCAGAAGAGAAAATACCTAAGGCTACGTTTTGAACTGTGGTCCCTCAATTAATGGTGCTTAATTAATTGATGCATAATTAATTTACTTCTCGACCAATGCACCTCATTATATTTAATTATACTCTGTATGCAATCCCTACTTATTTTATTATTATTATTTTTATATGTCTGAAGGTTGTTAAGTGGACACACAGGAATGGAACACCTGATTTAGACTAAGATGAAATGAAATGTAACTTTGTTATATTCTGTTGCAAACACTACTTATGATATCGTATTATGTTTTCCTTTAAACAAACCATTTCATCATATTACAAAACAGCATTTTTTGAAATGGGATCAAACAAAACGGCCCAATACAGTACCCAAAACACCTGTTGTCTAAATCACAGTTAATGATGTGATTGACACCACTTATCTGCTCAGCTAAATGAATTAATTGTCAGGTTGATTGGCAATCAATACTGGTGTTAAGGTTTAACTCAAAGGTCTTGGTCTCTTGGATCCAAAGTGTGAAATAGGGCTATGTTGCACTTCATTTCAATAACAATAACATAATCATGTTAAGGAATAGATTTCTTGCTAGTTGTATTACATAAACAATTCAATGCAACAGTGGTCATATACATTGTATTTCTCTTTGAATGAATCCAATGAATACGAATGCTGCTTGTAGAAATGAAGGTCCCCCTGAGTATGGCAACATTATGTACGACAAACGCATTGTGCGTGGCAACACATATGCCCAGCACACCCTACCAGCAGTAAGTGGCCTTGTCTTCTTTCCGTCTCAATATAACTCAAGTTATTTTTGGGTTGTCTATCAAGAAAGTTTTTGTAATCTGAACTGATTTTGTTCTTATCTGATTTAAAAAATTCTTTTCTCTGCAGATTGGTGCAGCTTGTGGTTGAAATATATTAGGAAAGTCTTGCAGAAACAGTTGTAGGCAATTGACCTGTTTTAAAATTTAAACTTGAGTGCAGCATAATTGTAAAATTTATTAACTCTCGTAAGAAAAGGAAACATTTATCATACATCCATGCAGGTATATATTACATTATTGTTGTGTGTATGTGTAGGATGTAATGTTTTATGATTTATCCACAAATGAAACACTTGTATTTTAATTTCCCAGAATGCACAGCCTGACCCGATTGAGATCCAGCGTCAGCAGGAGGCAAGGCGTCGGGCAATTGCCCACAAGAGAGCCCATCGGTCACTGCGTCCACGCACACCCGATGCCGTGGAAGGGCGCAAGCACATTGATGTGCAGACGGAGCTGTATTTGGAGGAGTTGAGTGATCGTGTGGAGGAGACGGATGCAACCTGTCAGACTGATTCCTTCCTCGACCGACCTCCATCACCCCTCTTTATTCCTGCCAAGACAGGCATTGATGTGGAAACACAGATCTATGAGGGAGAGGTGGGTATTCTGCATACATTGTCATGTATGGTTCTTCCTTCATGTTCCCTCTTATGCAGGGATGTGGTTCAGGTCCTGTGGTGTCAACAGTTCTTTCCATTTTGCATCAGGTGCTCTGTTATCATGAAGTTTTTTCTGTTTTTTTCCTCATGTGCTTCTTAAAGCAACAGCCCTCTCTTTATCTTTCATTTTCATCCAGTTTCCACAAATCTTTCTTCACCGACTGTGGCCATTCACCCCAAGCTCCACTCTGATTCTGCTGTGGATTCTGTTGCAGCTGTTCCATTTCGACATTGAGGTGAAGCCCATCTTGGAGGTGTTGGTGGGTAAGACGGTGGAGCAGTCTCTGCTGGAAGTGATGGAGGAGGAGGAGCTCGCCAACCTCCGCATGCAACAGCGACAATTTGAGGAGCTGCGGAATGCTGAGCTTGTTGAGCAACAGCGACTGGAGGAACAGGAGAGGAGGCATCGCGAGGAGAAGGTGGGCAGGGCCTGATTGGTTGGAAGCGGGGTATGAGTGACTGGAGGCAGGGTATGAGTGACTGGAGGCAGGGTATGAGTGACTGGAGGCGGGATATGAGTGACTGGAGGCGGGATATGAGTGACTGGAGGCAGGGTATGAGTGACTGGAGGCGGGGTATGAGTGACTGGAGGCAGGGTATGAGTGACTGGAGGCGGGATATGAGTGACTGGAGGCGGGATATGAGTGACTGGAGGCGGGATATGAGTGACTGGAGGCGGGATATGAGTGACTGGAGGCAGGGTATGAGTGACTGGAGGCGGGGTATGAGTGACTGGAGGCAGGGTATGAGTGACTGGAGGCGGGATATGAGTGACTGGAGGCGGGATATGAGTGACTGGAGGCAGGGTATGAGTGACTGGAGGCGGGGTATGAATGACTGGAGGTGGGATATGAGTGACTGGAGGCGGGATATGAGTGACTGGAGGCGGGATATGAGTGACTGGAGGCAGGGTATGAGTGACTGGAGTTGGGGTATGAGTGACTGGAGGCGGGGTATGGTGACTGGAGGCAGGGTGTGAGTGACTGGAGGCAGGGTATGAGTGACTGGAGGCAGGGTATGAGTGACTGGAGGCGGGGTATGAGTGACTGGAGGCAGGGTATGAGTGACTGGAGGCGGGTATGAGTGACTGGAGGCAGGGTATGAGTGACTGGAGGCAGGGTATGAGTGACTGGAGGCGGGGTATGAGTGACTGGAGGCAGGGTATGAGTGACTGGAGGCGGGGTATGAGTGACTGGAGGCGGGGTGTGGGTGACTGGAGGCGGGATATGAGTGACTGGAGGCGGGATATGAGTGACTGGAGGCGGGGTATGAGTGACTGGAGGCGGGGTATGAGTGACTGGAGGCAGGGTATGAGTGACTGGAGGCGGGTATGAGTGACTGGAGGCGGGGTATGAGTGACTGGAGGCAGGGTATGAGTGACTGGAGGCAGGGTATGAGTGACTGGAGGCGGGATATGAGTGACTGGAGGCAGGGTATGAGTGACTGGAGGCAGGGTATGAGTGACTGGAGGCGGGTATGAGTGACTGGAGGCGGGGTATGGGTGACTGGAGGCAGGGTGTGAGTGACTGGAGGCAGGGTATGAGTGACTGGAGGTGGGGTATGAGTGACTGGAGGTGGGGTATGAGTGACTGGAGGCGGGGTATGAGTGACTGGAGGCGGGGTGTGAGTGACTGGAGGCGGGGTGTGAGTGACTGGAGGCAGGGTGTGAGTGACTGGAGGCAGGGTGTGACTGACTGGAGGCAGGGTGTGAGTGACTGGAGGCGGGGTATGAGTGACTGGAGGCGGGGTGTGAGTGACTGGAGGCGGGGTGTGAGTGACTGGAGGCGGGTATGAGTGACTGGAGGCAGGGTGTGACTGACTGGAGGCAGGGTGTGAGTGACTGGAGGCGGGGATGAGTGACTGGAGCTGGACAAGTGTGATTTATCGGTTTTGTTTTATGGAATTCATGCATGAAATGATACATAGCCTTTCTAAAAAGGTTATAAAAGGTCCCAAATATTAATATGTAAGCATTGTCAGTTGATAGAAAAGACACAAAAGTATACTTTGGTAATAAAAATTCAAAATCATCGTGCAATGTTTATAATTATGGAAATTGAAATCAAGTTCACTGCATACGGCTCATTTCATTAGAACATGTCACATTTTGTAAGATTGATGTGGTTTGTATATTAGGCTGGTAGAACTAATGGCCCAGTGTGTCTGTGTGGGCTGAAACAAACCATGACATGCAGAGGTACCAGGTCCTTCACTGCTGTAGTATAGTCCATGTTATCACGTTATGTCTGTATGCTTATATGTGCATGAGTGGTTCTTCAAATAGTTCCAGATCGACCACTGTATGTGTGTGTGTGCGTGTGTGTATGCATGTGTGTGTGTGTGCATGCGTGTGTGTGTCCAAAATCCTTTGAGTGGTCCAGGGTCCTCCATGGTCTGTCTGTGTGTGTAGGAGCGGCGCATGATGCAACAGAAGGAAGTTCTGCGCAAGGAACATGAGACGACAGAGAAGATCGCAGCTCGTGCCTTCGCCCAGAGCTACCTGGCTGACCTCGTCCCCACAGTCTTTGGCACTCTCTCTGACAATGGCTACTTCTATGATCCGGTTGAAAGAGGTAAAGTGTTGGAACCAAAATTCAAGTTGGCTAAGCACTAGGGAAAAAGTGGTCTGTTAATTTTATAATGGTGATAACAAAGTTTTGCTTTTGTGTTTGTTGAAAGAGAAATCACAAAAGTGGCATGGAAGTTTTGTCTTAGAATGTTTTAAATGATCTTATAAACTGCAACTACTGTCCAAGACCACACACATCTGTAATTATTTCAACATGATTTTGTGAGTAAACTGGTAATGTTTCTTGCCCTGGCTCACAGGAGATGGTTAGACTGAGATTGTGTTGTGTTTGACAGATGTGGGGTAAGGCTTCCTGCCCTGGCTCATGGGAGATGGTTAGACTGATGTTGTGTTGTGTCTGACAGATGTGGAGCAAGGCTTCCTGCCCTGGCGCACAGGAGATGGCTAGAGTGAGATTGTGTTGTGTTTGACAGATGTGGAGCAAGGCTTCCTGCCCTGGCTCATGGGAGATGGTTAGACTGATGTTGTGTTGTGTTCGACAGATGTGGAGCAAGGCTTCCTGCCCTGGCTGATGGGAGAGGTGGAGGAGAGGCTACAGGAGGCTGTCATCTCTCGCATGTTGCTGGATGACCTAATCCGTTTCGTTGTCACACGCCGCAACAAGGAGTTTATGCAGCGAGGCAGACTCATGCCCAGCAGGACGAGGCGGGCTGGCAGCAAGTCCAGCAGTGCCGGCAGTCGTAAAAAGGGAAAGAAAGGTGAGACAAAGCTAAGCATTCATTAATCTTACTGTTGTGCAATTTTTACATTAAAAATAATAGTAACTTTTGTTGTTTTATAATTTTAATAAATACAAGGAACGTGTTTAGATAAAAGTTCATATTGGTGTTTGTTGTGTTCAGACTTGCAATCATAGATTTAATGAATGACACGTGTTCAGCATTTGTTACTTCAAGTAATGATATTTATAGTGATTGTATTCAGACTTTAATATAGTACATCAAATGTCAATATTGAATGCATTTTTTATTTCAGTACAGCTGTTTTCAGATATGTCTGATAAAGATATTTATCTTACATAGAGTCACATCTGATGCAGTGCTTTGTAAGAAAATATTTGGGACATTCATTAGTCGGTCATCAATAACATGAGTCGTGCTTTATTGACTAGTTGCCTGTGGCATCTATATACACCTTCTACCTGTCTCTCCCCCACTGTTCATCCTCACACCTTCAACATCTCGCTATCTTGGTCTTCATTTATGTTATTTGTATGTAACAGTAATTGCTTAGTTAGTTGCCGGATCTGTGTGAATTATTAAATGTTTTATTTGTGAGAAACTATAAGTGTGTCACAGTGATTACCACACAGTGTTTTGTTTTAGCTAAGAAAAATCTTTTGCAAGCAAAATTTATGGACATTTTAAGGCATGTATAAAATCCAGCTGCCACGTTTCTTGTCCACAGCTACAGGTAGATGGAACTAGTGCTCATTCTATTATTACTCTTTGACAGCCACCTGCTGCCCCAGGTTATTTGTGGATGATTAAAACGCAGTGTGATGCTGATTATGGTCTGCACGGATGGCTTGAGAAGAGCAGCCACGTGTGTGCATTAATGTGATGAGGTTCAGTGGCTGTCTGTTGACTTCTAGACAGGCATTGGCTGTCCAGTGCTCAATTGCTATTTTACTGGATTGATTAATGTGGATGGCAGCATGTACATACGTGTTCCCTCAAACATGTTTGTGCTACTGTAGCCAGGAAGTGAAGTTGGCATTTTCAACAAAGTATTTATTAATAGTCACAAGGTGACAGTATGGGTTGTTTGTTTTCAACAAATACTCACTAGGTGACATTGTGGGTTGCTCTTATTTTAATAAGTACTCACCAGGTGGCAATGTGCGTTGTTATTAACAAATGATCATTATGTGTCAGTAAGTTTTATTTTTCACAAGTAGAATTCTAGGTTATTTTCCACAATTTGTCACTAGGTGGCAGTATGAGTTATTTTCCACAAGTTACCACTAGGTGGAAAACAAGAGCATTAATTGGGGCTTTGGACTTAAGTGATTCCTTGTATATAGCTCCTTGTTTTTCCCAACCTGTTCTCTCTCTTACTCCAGTTCTTTCAGCTCTTCAGTGCTGCATGTTTGTGTGCAAACTGCCTTCATGCAGTAAATGCAACGTTGAGACAATGTATTGATTGTGATTACATAACCATTTATGTTCCACATTAATCACTCTAGTTAGCACTATATTACAAATTAAAGCTTTATTATATCACTATGGGTTATGAATATTTTCAACAAGCAGTCACTAGATGGCAGCACAAGAATTCCATTATAAAATGGTACGTCCAGACCAGAGCATCAGGGCTGTTAGAGTGCTATCATTAACCATCATTAAAAAGATTCCAAGAGGATGACGGTGGTTTAATTGACTGACGTCTTTGACAACATGGATTTCATTACACTGTTATTGTGCATTGGGGAAAGCAGTGGTGAGGTAATGATGACATCATTTTGTTTAACCTGCCTGTGTATTTTCAGACTCAACTGACGACTCATAAGATTGTAGCAACATCACCTTTTTGAGAGTGGCTGGATTTCCTCCTTTGCCACCCGTCTCACCCCCTCACCCCAGATGTGGAGGCACGCCCCGACATGACCTGGCGACAGACTCAACTTAGTACAAGTGACGACTGGAAGACAACGTCATGACTACCTAACGACCATAACATCATTATGATGATTCACAGAAGTTAACAAAAGTGTATTCCTTTAGACAAACTGTATATGTGTGTGTGTGTGTGTGTGTGTGTGTGTGTGTGTGAATAATATATATATTTACATGTATAATAATATATATATATATATATATATATATATATATATATATATATATATATATATATATACATACATACAGTAATATTTTTCTATATGAAATATTGCCACTGATTTGTAATAGAAGGCAACTGAAGTTGAAATACCAGACAGAGTATCAAGAAGTGGTTTTTTTTAGTAGTACTAATAGTCAAATTTTTTGAGTCGCAGAATAACTCCATGTTTTCTGTGCAAAATACAATATGTTTTTCCCCACTATCAATTTATATAGATTTATTATATTTATTTGTTAGGCCTATACATATACAATATACAAAGAGGCAACGTTGTTTTTTATTAAAATTTAAATGTCATACACTGCGCAGATTTAGTTGGCCAGTGATTTAAAGAAACTAAATTTATGAAATATGTTTTATTGCTGTTATATGTACTTGTACAAGAGGGAGCATAAAAGTTTGCTTTGCATGAAGGATGGCATCGTGTAACAATACAAGTGTTACTTTTTGCTGCAGGCTGTCCAGCAACACAACATAATAAGTCCCTGTTATATGTAAAAATCCTGTCAAAATTTTCTAAATAATTTTATACATCTCAGAATTGAGTTAATCTAGTGTGACATGTACAGAGCTGCACAGACGTGTGCTGGGATTGGTTTGGTGAGGTGGAGCCCGACACACCCGAGATGTCGGCGATGGAAGGTTTAGATATGGCAAAATGTTTGCCAGGCTTTTTCGGAGAACTGCACAAACCATTGACCTCTGGAATATGTGGATATTTTGCAAAGGTGGGCAGTGTTCTACTGCTTTGATGAGAAAGGGTTGCAACACAGACTAAACTACTGTGAACAGAAGTATTAGAAGAATACATTGACTACACTGCAGTCTTACCAAGCATTGTTTGAATCGCTGTGCCAAGGCCATGTAGCAGTCAATTACAGTAGTCGTCAGCCACAGTGCACTGCTTACTCGTGGCAGTTGAATGAAGAATTCATCAGCTGGTTTATGTGATGATGGTAACCATGTGCAGCATGCAAAGCTATTATAATATTACAGGTGTAGATTTTTCAATCCAAGAATGTGGATGATGGCCGCCATGGTAAACCAGTTGTAGTGTAGCAGTTAACATTAAAATGCACATTATACAGGGGTGCAGCAGAATTGATAATGTCCTAATCTGTTTTGATGTTTCTGTGGGTTCAACAACCCTTATGTCTGTGATATTGAATTAAATCGAGGAAGTAAGATGCAGTGTTTTGTTGCTGTGGGATGGAGGTGACGTGTGTCTTAGTTAGTGTTTGTGTCTTCTCCACTGTTTCCATCACAATTTATAGATTTATGTGACAGATCATATTTCTTGCATTATCCTTGATAAAAACCCTCAAACCAAGTACCAGTGGTTGCCAGTAGTTGTGAAGATCATCAAATAATATAATTTTGAAGATAATCAAATAACACTGTTTTTATGCTGGTTTATATCATCATTTATTTTAAACAGTTAGGGCAGACTGTACTCCCACGTTTTACATATGATGGCTGCATTATGTCTTCAACAAGCAACAAGGCAAATGTATTACTCAGTCCCTGTAAAGACAAGACAGAGACCAAGGAAGAAGAACAACTGAGCTGTAGGATAGTCTTATTGATATCTATGAGATACATCAGAAGATAGATATATTACAACCACAGAATTTAGAACAAGACAACTGCAGCATACACACTGTAAAAAGCAGACATTAAAACTTGGGGTAGGAGTTTGAGCCCCAATATATGTGGGGAGGGTGTGGTGATAGTATGCGCCCAACACTTGCTACTAAAGTTGGAGCATTTAAGTGAATCCAAGTCCCTCAATATTTATCATGTTCTGATGCTTATGAGACACAACATCCTCAGAATACAGTCGAAGACAACTCTGTGACAACCCCGGCATACAGTAGAGGATAGACATGACAACCCCAATGACAATATAGTTGACAAACACATAATGTGGTAGCTATAGATGACATCCACATAATACAGTGAAAATATAGATGACAACCACAGAATATGGTAGGTACAGATGACATCCACAGAATTCAATGAAAATATAGGCGGCAACCACAGAATATGATAGATACAGATGACATCCACAGAATGCAATGACAATAGACATGACATCCACAGAATGCAATGACAATAGACATGACATCCACAGAATGTGGTAGATACAGATGACATCCACAGAATGCAATGACAATATAGATGATAACCACAGAACATGGTAAAAAACGTATACCTGGTAGATGACAACCTCAGAATATAAAAGATGGAGATGGTAATCTCAGAATACAGTACAAGACAAATATATGACACTAGGAATAGAAGGCAGATGACCACATAATACAATAGAATAGAGATGACAACCATATACTACTGTCAAACATAAATGATAACCACATGGCACAGTAGTTTAGAGATGACAACCACATAATACAATAGAATAGAGATGACAACCACAGAATACAATAGAATAGAGAGGACACCCAGTATAGTAGAAGAGAATACAGTAGGATAAAGACGACCACAGGCTACAGATGAAGAGATGACAACCACAAGATACAGTAGATGCTAGATGACAACGTAGAATGTATATAGATAACATGACAAGATACAATAGGAAAGATTCATTGTGTTACTTGTATCAAGTCCAATATTTTGTATCCAAGTGAAACTCACCTTTGGTTTTGCATCTGTGCATATCACCATGGTTGGGAGAATCAATCCTTTTGATATTTTATCTTTTACGCTGTTCCTTCACTAATATAACATGTACCAGTACTCTATCCCTTTTATGAGACATAATACTTAAAACAAATATTTGTTAAAACCTTTTCGAAATACAATGCACCCTGCTAAATATCAATTATAGTTTTCTATGGTGAGCACTGACAAATCTAAAGAATGGTAAATGAAAGTAAACTAGTCACTAACTTGGTAAAAATATAACAATACTAATTTAAGTGAAAATGCCTAGAAAATGTTGATTAGTTCACACATTTTAAATTAGCCTGTTGATATTTACTTGGTTTTTCTGAGTCTTAATCAACCATATAAACACAAGGTACCAGTTTTATTAAAGTTTAATTATATCGGTAATTAACAACTCATGAAATATATTAAAACCATAGACACCAAGGACTTTAATTTATTCATACAGAAGATATTTTAATATGAACAAACACATAGAGTAACAAAGCCATAACGAGTTCAGTCAAGTGCAACAACAAATACAATATTTAACCACAAACATCACGGGGAACTTTTATGCTCAGATAAATCACTGTTGCATCTGCACTATAGATCCAAAGTGTAGATCTATATACAAATATGCATGTTTTGAAGTATCACATATGTTGATTTCAAAACAATCCTTAAGGTGGTGCAGATATACTCGTATTTAGTGTTGAACTGTTAATATAGAAACGTAAATAATAAACCAATTTAGTTGTTGGAATATTTAAGTTTTAGCACATTTAATACAAGTTTATATAGAAACTGTAAGAAACTGAGATGAAGCATGGCACACTGGGTAAAGTGCACATAGTTAAAGAGGGGCCAACAATACTGCAAAAGATGCAGTTTATTTATCCCTTTTAAAGATGCAGTGGCAGTGGAAGGTATTGTGGTACCTTGAGACTCATGACGCTGATGTCTTTGGAAATGTGTGTGGCAGAAGAAATCATTCCATTTTATGGCATTCTCTACATGAAATGTTGGTTAAATGGCATACCTGAATTAAAAATGAGTACAGCAGTAATACATTATTTAAATATATTCATCCAGTTAAAATTGGTAAAAAAATTATATGAAATATTGGTCTGGCATTAGATATTAGTAGACTGAGATTATCTGAAAATAAAGAAAAGCTTGTCTTCTGTCAAAGTGGTAGACTTGAGTCACTTGACACGTGTGCTATTATAAGAAAATTTGTACTGTTGCTGTCATGATGACTGGCCTGGGTTGATGCATGTGTACATCTGTTATAGTGGCTGGAGGAAGGAGGAAAACACTTAAGAAGGCGGAATGAACTAACCTAGAAACGTGTAAGGCCATCGAAGGAAAACATATATAACAATGCAACAACAACATGAAAATACTTTTAACAAGAGAGCACTGTGCTCATATATATTGCTGCATGTTAACATTATATTTAAGTTGTCCTCATCAGTCATTTTACGATTCTTCTGAGTCATCTTCACTGTCACCACTTGACGAAGAAGCAGTTGATTCTGATGACTCCTTCGTTTTTGTCCTCTTGGGTGATGGCGGCTTTTGCTGGAAATACATGCCAGCATGTCAGTGTATAAAACGCTAACACCATCGTCTCCTTGGCACTGTTCTCCTTAATGACTTTGTCTGTTCTATTACCCAGAATCCTCATTTCAAACAGAAAGCAATTTTGTTTATTCTATTACCCGGAATCGTCATCACAAACATGATGCAGTTTTGTCTGTTCTATTACCCAGAATCCTCATTTCAAACAGAAAGCAATTTTGTCTATTCTATTACCCGGAATCGTCATCACAAACATGATGCAGTTTTGTATGTTCTATTACCCAGAATCCTCATCTCAAACAAGAAGTCTGTTGAATTAGTTGTGCTTCATCCAGTCTGGCAACTGTGGTAACTAAGAACGTATGCCCAACTTTAAAGAGACATTCCAGCAACGTTTGGTTACAGCCGTACTAGCCTACACTATAACTCCTTTGCTATTTGAATTGAATACAAATTTCTTGAGTGATACTTACATTTAATTGAAAACAATATTATGGGCATATATTGAGCACAATTTGGTAATTGATAATGTTAATATATATTCATTCTAATGGTAAGAACATTGTACATTTACGTTATATATTAATAAATGATGAATATACAAGATCATTTCAATAGTCTCTAGAAGAGCTGGATATATATATATATATATATATATATATATATATATATATATATATATATATATATATTGTGTACATGTATTTCCTTCAAGTCTGTTGAGCAACTAGGTACATCTAGATGAAACATAATATTATACTGTATTCATTCTGTTAAGCATACATGCCATATTAAGCATACCCAGCGGTACATCCTTTTTTAGCATCTTGATAGCAATCTCCAACACTAAGGCCAATCTTAACTTGAGAACTTGGGTCTTGAATCCGTGATTTATTGTAATTTAATGTTTAGAAATGTACGTTACATTAGATTTAAAGATCAGTGAAGACAGAAGATCTATAGTGTCAGTCTGAACTTTCTTTTGTATCATTTCATTCCTATTATTATAATGCATAGTTGCCACAGCCAGTCACTACCTTTGTTTTTATTTGGCTTTATGTCCATGGCTGTCATATGTCATTTATACTGTAGACAACGAAGAGCCTTTTCTTTGCCTTGTTCACTATCACTAGAACTATTCAATGTTTGATTCTCATCACTTGTTTAAAATTAATTGCAGTGTAACCATAAACAGTTTCCAAAAATATATATAACAAAGACAGTTACACGCTAGTGCAAACATCAGGCGACATGTGTTGTCTTTTGTGACAAACTTCTGAATAGAAAGGAGAGTTGTCACCAGTGTCAACAACCAGCAGGAGAAAGTGAAATCACGGTTATAGCATGAAAATAGGTTATGCTTATTAGATTGTATATTCTGACATATTGTGGAATCTCTAATATTTGATACGCATATTCTATGCTTAATAGAATGAATACGGTATCTTACTCATCAATGCCCGCATAATGTGAATATCTGTAACGACATGCATTGCAATAAACGAATGAAATAAGATATTAAAGACCGTATTTATGAAAGAACCTGGCTGTGGTCTACACTTGTCTGGAAGCAGTGGTAATAACAATGACAATGTCTATACATGCACACACATAGGCCCACACAGTCTTGGTTGCACAATAGCATGCATGAAGGCACACACACACGCACACATGCACACACAAACACTCACAAACACACACATACACACATGCACGCACGCACACACGCACGCCCGCACGCCCGCACGCACACATGCACACACAACTATTTCAAATATCACAAAGCCTAACTTACATCCTCTGGCAGTCGTCATGCAATGGCACAATATTTACATAAACACACATATATATATAACAAACATACACAAAGAGGAATTCTTAGTACATACACCTACAGACACATAACATAAACACTGAAACCATTATACTAATTATTGTATTATCCAAAAGTTTTAATTGCCCATGACTTAACTACTCTGATATGCTGGTAAAATTTATATTGCTCTGACTTACAGTAAAGGTAAAAGTATGTTCCTATATAGCGCTATAATTTTATCCAACCCTTAGGATTGCTCAAAGCACTTAACAGTTTACTCCCTGGTAGACCTGTTCAATTGAACACCATCTCGGCTTCTTGAAGAAGCATCCAGCCATGCTGCAATTGATGTATGAAGACTATTCGTACACAATTATCCACCACTGTCTATAGCCAAGTAGTCATTCATACAGCTGAGGGAATTGGAGCAATGTAGAGTGAAAAGACTTGCCCAAGGTTTGACACGGCAGCACAGGATTCGAATCCGAAACTCTAGCCACTGTACTATACTTACGTGCTACTAGTTGAGTTACGCTGGTATAGCTCAGTGAGAAATGACACCTATTAATACTTTTTGGTTAGGTAAAACCACTCCAGGGCCAGAAGTCACACAATTCCAATGGAGAGCCATAATGTACATCAAACATCCCTACCCCAGGTAACATTAATAATGCCAACTCTATGAATCACCTTAATAATAATAAAATAATAAAATACATATAAAATACCAAAAAAATACTATCAGGCGATTTACAAACATATGCACATACACATTTATGGGCTCACTTCCAGCACCCCTGGAAAAGTCAAGTTTCACGCATGTCAAACTGGCGGAGATATGTTCAGACATAGTTACATATTATAGATGACAGCAACCACTAGTCTGTTTTATACTAGAAAATTCATTGAGTGTGGCAGGACCAATACTTTCAAACAATCTACATCCAGCTATTAGAGACACTGACTCAGTGGCAACATGTAAGACATTGCTAAAAATACGTCTCTTCCTCATAGCATTTAGAATACAGTGTGGGTAAATGAAGTGACATTTAAATCAATTTATACGTTTTTAACTACATTAGTAATACATTGTAAAGTTTGCTTGTCTTCTTAGTCTTTACACATGTCTAACTGTACAAAGTCAATTCAGTATGTATTTAACATATTTATTTCATTTAATTAATTCATTTATTTAACTTATTTTAACATATTTATTTAACATAATTATTTAACTCATATCTATATATGTATTTACTTATTTATGTTGTTAGCGCCTTTGAGCAGGGTAAAACTCTGACTTTATAAAAGTTTCCAAATAATGCGAAATGTTTTATGACATAGCCACTTCTATTTTGTGTTCCTTGTAAACTGAACCTACATGATTGCAAGCTGCGGGGTTGAGGAGGGAAATGACTGGAAACAGGTGACTGTGGTTGTTGGTACTCAGTGGAAACATTTAAACTGGTTGGTAATGGCAGAGTAAACAGGAGACTGGGTTAATGGACATAAGGAAACAGGTACCTTTAATACATACAAAACAGGTAACGGGGGGTTAGGGTACTGACGGGAAAAAGGGTAGACGGTGGGGGTAGAGTGGACATGATGGAAACAGGTAACGGTTTGAGGTGGACTACTAAACATACCGGTTTAGGGGGGACATGACGGGTGCCAGGGGGGGGGGGAGGAAAAATAGCCTCTTGGGGAAAATACCGGTGGGTTGAGGGGGGGACTTATTGGAAACAGGTAACTGGGTGGGGGGAAGTACATGACTGGGAACAGGTAACTTTAATACATACTAAACATAACTTTTTTAAAATAGGGAAACAAGGTGGGCTGGGGGTAATGGACATAAGGGAAAAGGTAGACGGTTGGGAAGGGACATGAGGGAAGGAACAGCAGACAGTGATTGGCGAGGAGAGGACATGACTGGAAGTAGAACAGCTAGACAGTGTGGTGAGGAGTGGACATGACTGGATTTGAACAGCTAGACAGGGTGGTGAGGAGTGGACATGACTGGAAGTAGAACAGCTAGACAGTGGGTGGCGAGGAGAGGACATGACTGGAAGTAGAACAGCTAGACAGTGGGTGGCGAGGAGGACATGACTGGAAGTAGAACAGCTAGACAGTGGGTGGTGAGGAGTGGACATGACTGGAAGTAGAACAGCTAGACAATGGGTGGTGAGGAGGGACATGACTGGAAGTAGAACAGCTAGACAATGGGTGGTGAGGAGTGGACATGACTGGAAGTAGAACAGCTAGACAGTGGGTGGTGAGGAGTGGACATGACTGGAAGTAGAACAGCTAGACAGTGGTGGGTAGGAGTGGACATGACTGGAAGTAGAACAGCTAGACAGTGGGTGGTGAGGAGTGGACATGACTGGAAGTAGAACAGCTAGACAATGGGTGGTGAGGAGAGGACATGACTGGAAGTAGAACAGCTAGACAATGGGTGGTGAGGAGAGGACATGACTGGAAGTAGAACAGCTAGACAGTGGGTGGTGAGGAGTGGACATGACTGGAAGTAGAACGGCCAGACAGTGGGTGGTGAGGAGTGGAAATGGCCTGGATGTAGAATAGATAGACAGTGTGTGGTGAGGAGTGGACACGACTGGAAGTAGAACAGCTAGACAGTGGGAGCTGAGGAGTGGACATGACTGGAAGTAGAACAGCTAGACAGTGGGTGGTGAGGAGTGGACATGACTGGAAGTAGAACAGCCAGACAGTGGGAGATGAGGAGTGGATATGACTGGAAGTAGAACAGCTAGACAGAGGGTGGTGAGGAGTGGACATGACTGGAAACAGGTAGACGGTGGGTGGTGAGGAGTGGACATGACTGGAAACAGGTAGACGGTGGGTGGTGAGGAGTGGACATGACTGGAAACAGGTAGCCGGTGGGTGGTGAGGAGTGGACATGACTGGAAACAGGTAGACGGTGGGTGGTGAGGAGTGGACATGACTGGAAACAGGTAGACGGTGGTTGTTGAGGAGTGGACATCAGTGGAAACAGGTAGACGGTGGTTGGTGAGGAGTGGACATGAGTGGAAACAGGTAGACGGTGGGTGGTGAGGAGTGGACATAAAACAGGTAGCCGGTGGGTGGTGAGGAGTGGACATGACTGGAAACAGGTAGACGGTGGGTGGTGAGGAGTGGACATGACTGGAAACAGGTAGACGGTGGGTGGTGAGGAGTGGACATGACTGGAAACAGGTAGACGTGGGTGGTGAGGAGTGGACGTGACTGAAACAGGTAGCCGGTGGGTGGTGAGGAGTGGACATGACAGGTAGCCAGTGGGTGGGGAGGAAACAGGTAGCCGGTGCGTGGTGAGGAAGCAGGTAGCGTGGGTGGTGAGGGGGACATGATTGGAAACAGGTAGACGGTGGGTGGTGAGGAGTGGACATGACTTGAAACAGGTAGACGGTGGGTGGTGAGGAGTGGACATGACTGGAAACAGGTAGACGTGGGTGGTGAGGAGTGGACATGACTGGAAACAGGTAGACGGTGGGTGGTGAGGGGGGACAACAAAAAACTGGGTGGTGAGGAGGGACATGACTGGAAACGGGTAGCGGGGGGGGAGGGGGGACATAAATGGAAACGGGTAAAACGGGGGGTGGTGAGGAGTGGACATGACTGGAAACAGGTAGACGGTGGGTGGGGGAGGGCATGACTGGAAGTAGAACAGCTAGACAGTGGGTGGCGAGGAGAGGACATGACTGGAGTGGGGCAGCTAGCAGTGGGTGGTAAGTGAATGCGGGAAAGTAGAAAGCTAGACAGGGGGTTGAGGGGGGAACATGGTGCCTGACTGGGGTGGGAGGGCCATCTAAAACCCCACAGAAAAATTTTTTACCCCTGATTAAGTACCCTCCCCCAAGGGTTTTTGGGGGGCCCAGGGGTAAACCCCCCCCCAGTTGTGGGGGAGTGACTCCTAATAACCCCCCCCCCATTTTTGAACCCCCGCATGCCCTAAAGGGCCCCAACAAGGGTTTGGTAAAGTTTAAGTTAGCAGCTGCCCCAATTTGAGGAGGCCACTTCCCTAAACCCCCCCTAGCGTGGGAAACCCCCCGTTTTTCCGTCTGTCCCTCCCCCCACCCATTGCCCTGCTGTTCCTTTTTTCCCGGTCACCTCCACCACCCCCCCTTGTTTAGCTATTTTCCTAAAACCCTCTCCTTTTCACCACCCACCCCCCCTTTTTCCGTCAGTTAAACCCCCCCGCCCCCCACCCCCCCCCCAAGCCCTTTTTCAGCCCTGTCCCCCCCCCCTTGTTCATTTTCCAGTCTTCACCCTTCCCCCTTCCACCACCCTTCCCTCCTGCACTTTCCCCGTCTTTCCCCCTTCCCAACTGTTTGCCCGGTGTCCCCCCCAAATTTTTCAAATTTCACTCCCAAAGCGGGTTCCTCCGTCTGTCCCCCCCCTCACCACGGGAACTGTTCACTTCCTCTGTCCTCTCCTCCCTTTCATTTTTTGCTGTTTTTCTGCCTTTCCGGGTATGTCCCCTCCCACCCCCCCCCGTCTTCCCCCCCCTTCCTGCTCATCATCCCCCGCACCTGGTTTCATTCCCTTCCTCACCCCCAAGGGCTTTTCCTGTTTCCCCCCCCTTCATTTTTCCTTTCACCACCCCGTCACTGTTCCCCGTCTGTTCTTCTGCACCCACTTCCTTTTTTCCCTCAGTCCCCCCTAAACCCCCGGGCTCCTGTTTCCTAAACCCACTTTTTTTACCCTGTTTCCTCCCACACTGGCCACCGTGTGTCCTCCCACCCACCCTCCTGTTTCCGTCTCCCTCCTCACCACCCGTCCCTTTTTCCATCTTTTCCACTCCTCCCCCCCCCGCTACTTTTTCCCAGTCATGCCCTCCTCCCCCCCCGTCTACCTGTTCCCGTCATGTCCATCCTCCCCCGGCCCTGTTTTTTCCCCCCCCCCATTTTTCCTCACCCCACCCCACTCCTCCCCCCCCTCTCCTGCAGCCCACTCCTCCCCCCCCAGGCTACCTGTTTCCAGTCATCCACCCCTCACCACCCCCCGTCTACCTGTTTTTTGTCACCCCCACCCCCCATTATTTTCAGTTTCCCTCCTCACCACCCACCCCTTTTTCCCGTCTGTCCCCCTCCCCCCCGGTCCTTTTTCCTCTCTGCCCCCCCCCCCCCGTCTACCTTTTTCCATCTTCCACTGTCCCTGTTTAAATTTTCCCTCCTAAACCCACGTCTATGTTTCTATCATATTCACTCCTCACCCCCCCGTCTACCTGTTTCCAGTTGCCCATTACCCCCCCCCGGCTATTTTCCAGCATTCCCTCCTCACCACCCCCCGTCTCCTTTTTCCACAGTCCCTCCTCACCCCCCCCGTCTACCTGTTTCCAGCCCTGTCCCTCCTACCCCCCTTGTCTAGCTGTTCTACTTGTCATTCCCCCTCACCCCATGTCGGTGTTCTATTCCAGTCATGTCCCCCCTCACCCCCATGTCTAGCTGTTCTTTTCCAGTCTTTCCCCCTCCCCCCACCACCCCTTTCTAACATTTTTTCCCCCAAATTTTCCACTTTCCTCACCCCACCCTGTCACTGTTCTATTCCCCAATTCCCCATTCCACCCTTTAAAACCACCCACTCCCCTTAAATGTTCTATTCCAGTCTTCCCAAAATTTTCGTCCCACCCTTGAGCTGTTCCCCTATTCCCCATTTTTTTCGTGTCCCTCTCCCCCCACCCAGTCTACTTTCTACTTCCAGTCATGTCCACTCCTCACCACCCACTGTCTAGCTGTTCTACTTCCAGTCATGTCCTCTCCTCTCGTCACCCACTGTCTAGCTGTTCTACTTCCAGTCATGTCCTCTCCCCGCCACCCACTGTCTAGCTGTTCTACTTCCAGTCATGTCCACTCCTCACCACCCACTGTCTAGCTGTTCTCCCAGTCATGTCCTCTCCTCGCCACCCACTGTCTAGCTGTTCTACTTCCAGTCATGTCCTCTCCTCACCACCCACTGTCTGGCTGTTCTACTTGCAATCATGTAGGTTCAGTTTACAAGGAACACAAAATAGAAGTGGCTATGTCATAAAACATTTCGCATTATTTGGAAACTTTTATAAAGTCAGAGTTTTACCCTGCTCAAAGGCGCTAACAACATAAATAAGTAAATACATATATAGATATGAGTTAAATAATTATGTTAAATAAATATGTTAAAATAAGTTAAATAAATGAATTAATTAAATGAAATAAATATGTTAAATACATACTGAATTGACTTTGTACAGTTAGACATGTGTAAAGACTAAGAAGACAAGCAAACTTTACAATGTATTACTAATGTAGTTAAAAACGTATAAATTGATTTAAATGTCACTTCATTTACCCACACTGTATTCTAAATGCTATGAGGAAGAGACGTATTTTTAGCAATGTCTTACATGTTGCCACTGAGTCAGTGTCTCTAATAGCTGGATGTAGATTGTTTGAAAGTATTGGTCCTGCCACACTCAATGAATTTTCTAGTATAAAACAGACTAGTGGTTGCTGTCATCTATAATATGTAACTATGTCTGAACATATCTCCGCCAGTTTGACATGCGTGAAACTTGACTTTTCCAGGGGTGCTGGAAGTGAGCCCATAAATGTGTATGTGCATATGTTTGTAAATCGCCTGATAGTATTTTTTTGGTATTTTATATGTATTTTATTATTTTATTATTATTAAGGTGATTCATAGAGTTGGCATTATTAATGTTACCTGGGGTAGGGATGTTTGATGTACATTATGGCTCTCCATTGGAATTGTGTGACTTCTGGCCCTGGAGTGGTTTTACCTAACCAAAAAGTATTAATAGGTGTCATTTCTCACTGAGCTATACCAGCGTAACTCAACTAGTAGCACGTAAGTATAGTACAGTGGCTAGAGTTTCGGATTCGAATCCTGTGCTGCCGTGTCAAACCTTGGGCAAGTCTTTTCACTCTACATTGCTCCAATTCCCTCAGCTGTATGAATGACTACTTGGCTATAGACAGTGGTGGATAATTGTGTACGAATAGTCTTCATACATCAATTGCAGCATGGCTGGATGCTTCTTCAAGAAGCCGAGATGGTGTTCAATTGAACAGGTCTACCAGGGAGTAAACTGTTAAGTGCTTTGAGCAATCCTAAGGGTTGGATAAAATTATAGCGCTATATAGGAACATACTTTTACCTTTACTGTAAGTCAGAGCAATATAAATTTTACCAGCATATCAGAGTAGTTAAGTCATGGGCAATTAAAACTTTTGGATAATACAATAATTAGTATAATGGTTTCAGTGTTTATGTTATGTGTCTGTAGGTGTATGTACTAAGAATTCCTCTTTGTGTATGTTTGTTATATATATATGTGTGTTTATGTAAATATTGTGCCATTGCATGACGACTGCCAGAGGATGTAAGTTAGGCTTTGTGATATTTGAAATAGTTGTGTGTGCATGTGTGCGTGCGGGCGTGCGGGCGTGCGTGTGTGCGTGCGTGCATGTGTGTATGTGTGTGTTTGTGAGTGTTTGTGTGTGCATGTGTGCGTGTGTGTGTGCCTTCATGCATGCTATTGTGCAACCAAGACTGTGTGGGCCTATGTGTGTGCATGTATAGACATTGTCATTGTTATTACCACTGCTTCCAGACAAGTGTAGACCACAGCCAGGTTCTTTCATAAATACGGTCTTTAATATCTTATTTACTTTATTCAAAA
>JAODUO010000171.1:407500-518143 GCA_025642075.2 Ridgeia piscesae | reverse complement strand
ATGGTGTCTTACGGGCTGTGTAAAGTTAAAAAATACGTGACATGATGATAGTGTCTTACGGGCTGTGTAAAGTTAAATAAATACGTGACATGATGATAGTGTCTACGGGCTGTGTAAAGTTAAAAAATACGTGACATGATGATGGTGTCTTACGGGCTGTGTAAAGTTAAACAAATACGTGACATGATGATAGTGTCTTACGGGCTGTGTAAAGTTAAAAAATACGTGACATGATGATGGTGTCTTACGGGCTGTGTAAAGTTAAAAAATACGTGACATGATGATGGTGTCTTACGGGCTGTGTAAAGTTAAATAAATACGTGACATGATGATGTGTCTTACGGGCTGTGTAAAGTTAAACAAATACGTGACATGATGATGGTGTCTTACGGGCTGTGTAAAGTTAAACAAATACGTGACATGATGATGGTGTCTTACGGGCTGTGTAAAGTTAAAAAATACGTGACATGATGATGGTGTCTTACGGGCTGTGTAAAGTTAAACAAATACGTGACATGATGATGTGTCTTACGGGCTGTGTAAAGTTAAACAAATACGTGACATGATGATGGTGTCTTACGGGCTGTGTAAAGTTAAACAAATACGTGACATGATGATGGTGTCTTACGGGCTGTGTAAAGTTAAACAAATACGTGACATGATGATGGTGTCTTACGGGCTGTGTAAAGTTAAACAAATACGTGACATGATGATGGTGTCTTACGGGCTGTGTAAAGTTAAACAAATACGTGACATGATGATAGTGTCTTACGGGCTGTGTAAAGTTAAACAAATACGTGACATGATGATAGTGTCTTACGGACTGTGTAAAGTTAAACAAATACGTGACATGATGATGGTGTCTTACGGGCTGTGTAAAGTTAAACAAATACGTGACATGATGATAGTGTCTTACGGGCTGTGTAAAGTTAAACAAATACGTGACATGATGATAGTGTCTTACGGGCTGTGTAAAGTTAAACAAATACGTGACATGATGATAGTGTCTTACGGACTGTGTAAAGTTAAACAAATACGTGACATGATGATGGTGTCTTACGGACTGTGTAAAGTTAAACAAATACGTGACATGATGATGTGTCTTACGGGCTGTGTAAAGTTAAACAAATACGTGACATGATGATAGTGTCTTACGGGCTGTGTAAAGTTAAACAAATACGTGACATGATGATAGTGTCTTACGGACTGTGTAAAGTTAAACAAATACGTGACATGATGATGGTGTCTTACGGGCTGTGTAAAGTTAAACAAATACGTGACATGATGATGTGTCTTACGGGCTGTGTAAAGTTAAACAAATACGTGACATGATGATAGTGTCTTACGGGCTGTGTAAAGTTAAACAAATACGTGACATGATGATGGTGTCTTACGGGCTGTGTAAAGTTAAACAAATACGTGACATGATGATGGTGTCTTACGGGCTGTGTAAAGTTAAATAAATACGTGACATGATGATGGTGTCTTACGGGCTGTGTAAAGTTAAACAAATACGTGGCATGACGATGGTGTCTTACGGGCTGTGTAAAGTTAAACAAATACGTGGCATGATGATAGTGTCTTACGGGCTGTGTAAAGTTAAATAAATACGTGACATGATGATGGTGTCTTACGGGCTGTGTAAAGTTAAATAAATACGTGACATGATGATAGTGTCTTACGGGCTGTGTAAAGTTAAATAAATACGTGACATGATGATAGTGTCTTACGGGCTGTGTAAAGTTAAATAAATACGTGACATGATGATGGTGTCTTACGGGCTGTGTAAAGTTAAACAAATACGTGACATGATGATAGTGTCTTACGGGCTGTGTAAAGTTAAACAAATACGTGACATGATGATAGTGTCTTACGGGCTGTGTAAAGTTAAATAAATACGTGACATGATGATAGTGTCTTACGGGCTGTGTAAAGTTAAATAAATACGTGACATGATGATAGTGTCTTACGGGCTGTGTAAAGTTAAATAAATACGTGACATGATGATGGTGTCTTACGGGCTGTGTAAAGTTAAACAAATACGTGACATGATGATGGTGTCTTACGGGCTGTGTAAAGTTAAATAAATACGTGACATGATGATGGTGTCTTACGGGCTGTGTAAAGTTAAATAAATACGTGACATGATGATGGTGTCTTACGGGCTGTGTAAAGTTAAATAAATACGTGACATGATGATGGTGTCTTACGGGCTGTGTAAAGTTAAACAAATACGTGACATGATGATGGTGTCTTACGGGCTGTGTAAAGTTAAATAAATACGTGACATGATGATGGTGTCTTACGGGCTGTGTAAAGTTAAACAAATACGTGACATGATGATGGTGTCTTACGGGCTGTGTAAAGTTAAACAAATACGTGACATGATGATAGTGTCTTACGGGCTGTGTAAAGTTAAATAAATACGTGACATGATGATGGTGTCTTACGGGCTGTGTAAAGTTAAACAAATACGTGACATGATGATGGTGTCTTACGGGCTGTGTAAAGTTAAACAAATACGTGACATGATGATGGTGTCTTACGGGCTGTGTAAAGTTAAATAAATACGTGACATGATGATGGTGTCTTACGGGCTGTGTAAAGTTAAACAAATACGTGGCATGACGATAGTGTCTTACGGGCTGTGTAAAGTTAAATAAATACGTGACATGATGATGGTGTCTTACGGGCTGTGTAAAGTTAAACAAATACGTGACATGATGATGGTGTCTTACGGGCTGTGTAAAGTTAAACAAATACGTGACATGAGATGGTGTCTTACGGGCTGTGTAAAGTTAAACAAATACGTGACATGATGATGGTGTCTTACGGGCTGTGTAAAGTTAAACAAATACGTGACATGACGATGGTGTCTTACGGGCTGTGTAAAGTTAAACAAATACGTGACATGACGATGGTGTCTTACGGGCTGTGTAAAGTTAAACAAATACGTGACATGATGATGGTGTCTTACGGGCTGTGTAAAGTTAAACAAATACGTGACATGATGATGGTGTCTTACGGGCTGTGTAAAGTTAAACAAATACGTGACATGATGATGGTGTCTTACGGGCTGTGTAAAGTTAAACAAATACGTGACATGATGATAGTGTCTTACGGGCTGTGTAAAGTTAAACAAATACGTGACATGATGATAGTGTCTTACGGGCTGTGTAAAGTTAAACAAATACGTGACATGATGATGGTGTCTTACGGGCTGTGTAAAGTTAAACAAATACGTGACATGATGATAGTGTCTTACGGGCTGTGTAAAGTTAAACAAATACGTGACATGATGATAGTGTCTTACGGGCTGTGTAAAGTTAAACAAATACGTGACATGATGATAGTGTCTTACGGACTGTGTAAAGTTAAACAAATACGTGACATGATGATAGTGTCTTACGGGCTGTGTAAAGTTAAACAAATACGTGACATGATGATAGTGTCTTACGGGCTGTGTAAAGTTAAACAAATACGTGACATGATGATAGTGTCTTACGGGCTGTGTAAAGTTAAATAAATACGTGACATGATGATAGTGTCTTACGGGCTGTGTAAAGTTAAAAAATACGTGACATGATGATAGTGTCTTACGGGCTGTGTAAAGTTAAATAAATACGTGACATGATGATAGTGTCTTACGGGCTGTGTAAAGTTAAATAAATACGTGACATGATGATAGTGTCTTACGGGCTGTGTAAAGTTAAACAAATACGTGACATGATGATAGTGTCTTACGGGCTGTGTAAAGTTAAACAAATACGTGACATGATGATGTGTCTTACGGGCTGTGTAAAGTTAAACAAATACGTGACATGATGATGGTGTCTTACGGGCTGTGTAAAGTTAAATAAATACGTGACATGATGATGGTGTCTTACGGGCTGTGTAAAGTTAAACAAATACGTGACATGATGATGGTGTCTTACGGGCTGTGTAAAGTTAAACAAATACGTGACATGATGATGGTGTCTTACGGGCTGTGTAAAGTTAAACAAATACGTGACATGATGATGGTGTCTTACGGGCTGTGTAAAGTTAAACAAATACGTGACATGATGATGGTGTCTTACGGGCTGTGTAAAGTTAAACAAATACGTGACATGATGATGGTGTCTTACGGGCTGTGTAAAGTTAAACAAATACGTGACATGATGATGGTGTCTTACGGGCTGTGTAAAGTTAAACAAATACGTGACATGATGATGGTGTCTTACGGGCTGTGTAAAGTTAAACAAATACGTGACATGATGATGGTGTCTTACGGGCTGTGTAAAGTTAAACAAATACGTGACATGATGATAGTGTCTTACGGGCTGTGTAAAGTTAAACAAATACGTGACATGATGATAGTGTCTTACGGACTGTGTAAAGTTAAACAAATACGTGACATGATGATGGTGTCTTACGGGCTGTGTAAAGTTAAACAAATACGTGACATGATGATAGTGTCTTACGGGCTGTGTAAAGTTAAACAAATACGTGACATGATGATAGTGTCTTACGGGCTGTGTAAAGTTAAACAAATACGTGACATGATGATAGTGTCTTACGGGCTGTGTAAAGTTAAACAAATACGTGACATGATGATGGTGTCTTACGGACTGTGTAAAGTTAAACAAATACGTGACATGATGATAGTGTCTTACGGGCTGTGTAAAGTTAAACAAATACGTGACATGATGATAGTGTCTTACGGGCTGTGTAAAGTTAAACAAATACGTGACATGATGATAGTGTCTTACGGCTGTGTAAAGTTAAACAAATACGTGACATGATGATGGTGTCTTACGGGCTGTGTAAAGTTAAACAAATACGTGACATGATGATAGTGTCTTACGGGCTGTGTAAAGTTAAACAAATACGTGACATGATGATGGTGTCTTACGGGCTGTGTAAAGTTAAACAAATACGTGACATGATGATGGTGTCTTACGGGCTGTGTAAAGTTAAACAAATACGTGACATGATGATGGTGTCTTACGGGCTGTGTAAAGTTAAACAAATACGTGACATGATGATGGTGTCTTACGGGCTGTGTAAAGTTAAATAAATACGTGACATGATGATGGTGTCTTACGGGCTGTGTAAAGTTAAACAAATACGTGACATGATGATGGTGTCTTACGGGCTGTGTAAAGTTAAACAAATACGTGACATGATGATGGTGTCTTACGGGCTGTGTAAAGTTAAACAAATACGTGACATGATGATGGTGTCTTACGGGCTGTGTAAAGTTAAATAAATACGTGACATGATGATAGTGTCTTACGGGCTGTGTAAAGTTAAACAAATACGTGACATGACGATAGTGTCTTACGGGCTGTGTAAAGTTAAATAAATACGTGACATGATGATGGTGTCTTACGGGCTGTGTAAAGTTAAACAAATACGTGACATGATGATAGTGTCTTACGGGCTGTGTAAAGTTAAACAAATACGTGACATGATGATAGTGTCTTACGGGCTGTGTAAAGTTAAACAAATACGTGACATGATGATAGTGTCTTACGGGCTGTGTAAAGTTAAATAAATACGTGACATGATGATAGTGTCTTACGGGCTGTGTAAAGTTAAATAAATACGTGACATGATGATGGTGTCTTACGGGCTGTGTAAAGTTAAACAAATACGTGACATGATGATGGTGTCTTACGGGCTGTGTAAAGTTAAATAAATACGTGACATGATGATGGTGTCTTACGGGCTGTGTAAAGTTAAATAAATACGTGACATGATGATGGTGTCTTACGGGCTGTGTAAAGTTAAATAAATACGTGACATGATGATGGGGTCTTACGGGCTGTGTAAAGTTAAACAAATACGTGACATGATGATGGTGTCTTACGGGCTGTGTAAAGTTAAATAAATACGTGACATGATGATGGGTCTTACGGGCTGTGTAAAGTTAAACAAATACGTGACATGATGATGGTGTCTTACGGGCTGTGTAAAGTTAAACAAATACGTGACATGATGATGGTGTCTTACGGGCTGTGTAAAGTTAAACAAATACGTGACATGATGATGGTGTCTTACGGGCTGTGTAAAGTTAAACAAATACGTGGCATGACGATGGTGTCTTACGGGCTGTGTAAAGTTAAACAAATACGTGACATGATGATGGTGTCTTACGGGCTGTGTAAAGTTAAATAAATACGTGACATGATGATGGTGTCTTACGGGCTGTGTAAAGTTAAACAAATACGTGACATGATGATGGTGTCTTACGGGCTGTGTAAAGTTAAATAAATACGTGACATGATGATGGTGTCTTACGGGCTGTGTAAAGTTAAACAAATACGTGACATGACGATGGTGTCTTACGGGCTGTGTAAAGTTAAACAAATACGTGACATGACGATGGTGTCTTACGGGCTGTGTAAAGTTAAACAAATACGTGACATGATGATGGTGTCTTACGGGCTGTGTAAAGTTAAACAAATACGTGACATGACGATGGTGTCTTACGGGCTGTGTAAAGTTAAACAAATACGTGACATGATGATGGTGTCTTACGGGCTGTGTAAAGTTAAACAAATACGTGACATGACGATGGTGTCTTACGGGCTGTGTAAAGTTAAACAAATACGTGACATGATGATGGTGTCTTACGGGCTGTGTAAAGTTAAACAAATACGTGACATGATGATGGTGTCTTACGGGCTGTGTAAAGTTAAACAAATACGTGACATGATGATGGTGTCTTACGGGCTGTGTAAAGTTAAACAAATACGTGACATGATGATGGTGTCTTACGGGCTGTGTAAAGTTAAACAAATACGTGACATGATGATGGTGTCTTACGGGCTGTGTAAAGTTAAATAAATACGTGACATGATGATGGTGTCTTACGGGCTGTGTAAAGTTAAACAAATACGTGACATGATGATGGTGTCTTACGGGCTGTGTAAAGTTAAAAAATACGTGACATGATGATGGTGTCTTACGGGCTGTGTAAAGTTAAACAAATACGTGACATGATGATAGTGTCTTACGGGCTGTGTAAAGTTAAACAAATACGTGACATGATGATAGTGTCTTACGGGCTGTGTAAAGTTAAACAAATACGTGACATGATGATAGTGTCTTACGGGCTGTGTAAAGTTAAATAAATACGTGACATGATGATGGTGTCTTACGGGCTGTGTAAAGTTAAACAAATACGTGACATGATGATAGTGTCTTACGGGCTGTGTAAAGTTAAACAAATACGTGACATGATGATGGTGTCTTACGGGCTGTGTAAAGTTAAACAAATACGTGACATGATGATGGTGTCTTACGGGCTGTGTAAAGTTAAACAAATACGTGACATGATGATAGTGTCTTACGGGCTGTGTAAAGTTAAATAAATACGTGACATGATGATAGTGTCTTACGGGCTGTGTAAAGTTAAATAAATACGTGACATGATGATAGTGTCTTACGGGCTGTGTAAATTTAAATAAATACGTGACATGATGATAGTGTCTCACGGGCTGTGTAAAGTTAAACAAATACGTGACATGATGATAGTGTCTTACGGGCTGTGTAAAGTTAAATAAATACGTGACATGATGATAGTGTCTTACGGGCTGTGTAAAGTTAAATAAATACGTGACATGATGATAGTGTCTTACGGGCTGTGTAAAGTTAAATAAATACGTGACATGATGATAGTGTCTTACGGGCTGTGTAAAGTTAAATAAATACGTGACATGATGATAGTGTCTTACGGGCTGTGTAAAGTTAAATAAATACGTGACATGATGATAGTGTCTTACGGGCTGTGTAAAGTTAAACAAATACGTGACATGATGATAGTGTCTCACGGGCTGTGTAAAGTTAAACAAATACGTGACATGATGATAGTGTCTTACGGGCTGTGTAAAGTTAAACAAATACGTGACATTATGATAGTGTCTCACGGGCTGTGTAAAGTTAAACAAATACGTGACATGATGATAGTGTCTTACGGGCTGTGTAAAGTTAAACAAATACGTGACATGATGATGGTGTCTTACGGGCTGTGTAAAGTTAAATAAATACGTGACATGATGATGGTGTCTTACGGGCTGTGTAAAGTTAAATAAATACGTGTCATGATGATAGTGTCTTACGGGCTGTGTAAAGTTAAACAAATACGTGACATGATGATAGTGTCTTACGGGCTGTGTAAAGTTAAACAAATACGTGACATGATGATGTGTGTCTTACGGGCTGTGTAAAGTTAAACAAATACGTGTCATGATGATTGTGTCTTACGGGCTGTGTAAAGTTAAACAAATACGTGACATGATGATGGTGTCTTACGGGCTGTGTAAAGTTAAACAAATACGTGACATGATGATGGTGTCTTACGGGCTGTGTAAAGTTAAACAAATACGTGACATGATGATGGTGTCTTACGGGCTGTGTAAAGTTAAACAAATACGTGACATGACGATGGTGTCTTACGGACTGTGTAAAGTTAAACAAATACGTGACATGATGATGGTGTCTTACGGGCTGTGTAAAGTTAAACAAATACGTGACATGATGATGGTGTCTTACGGGCTGTGTAAAGTTAAACAAATACGTGACATGATGATAGTGTCTTACGGGCTGTGTAAAGTTAAACAAATACGTGACATGATGATGGTGTCTTACGGGCTGTGTAAAGTTAAACAAATACGTGACATGATGATGGTGTCTTACGGGCTGTGTAAAGTTAAACAAATACGTGACATGATGATAGTGTCTTACGGGCTGTGTAAAGTTAAACAAATACGTGACATGATGATGGTGTCTTACGGGCTGTGTAAAGTTAAACAAATACGTGACATGAGATGGTGTCTTACGGGCTGTGTAAAGTTAAACAAATACGTGACATGATGATGGTGTCTTACGGGCTGTGTAAAGTTAAATAAATACGTGACATGATGATGGTGTCTTACGGGCTGTGTAAAGTTAAACAAATACGTGACATGATGATAGTGTCTTACGGGCTGTGTAAAGTTAAACAAATACGTGACATGATGATGGTGTCTTACGGGCTGTGTAAAGTTAAACAAATACGTGACATGATGATGGTGTCTTACGGGCTGTGTAAAGTTAAATAAATACGTGACATGATGATGGTGTCTTACGGGCTGTGTAAAGTTAAACAAATACGTGACATGATGATGGTGTCTTACGGGCTGTGTAAAGTTAAATAAATACGTGACATGATGATGGTGTCTTACGGGCTGTGTAAAGTTAAAACAAATACGTGTCATGATTATAGTGTCTTACGGGCTGTGTAAAGTTAAACAAATACGTGACATGATGATGGTGTCTTACGGGCTGTGTAAAGTTAAACAAATACGTGACATGACGATGGTGTCTTACGGGCTGTGTAAAACTGAACAAATCCAAACACAAGTTTGCATGTAAAGGGTTCAATAATGAGGAATAATAATATTATTTGAAAGAAAATGACCTTCATACTCCATAGTTAACCCGGAATATGGACAGTGCTCTCCATAGTGCTAGCAGTGGCAAAACGATTCGAGTGATAACGACGTCGTTTTAGATATTGGACGAAAATAACGTTTAGAACAGCTTAAAAATAAGATACAGTAATTTATTACCTTTGACATTCCTCCGCTCTGCTCCAGGTGCATTGACCTACTGTTATAATATTGCATAGTGTATCAGATACATAACAAATTGTAACATTGCGCATGCTCAATGGTGTTTGTCGAAGATCTATTCTAAGTAAACACACAAATAATAACATTGCGCATGCGCAATGATGTGTAGGTGAAGAACGTGACCCAAGGGTCAAACGTGCCGAACGTGATCTTGACAAATATATCCAATATTAACAGGAAGATAGAAAATGAAAAAATTGCGCATGCGCAATGGTTTTTGTCTATTACCTATACCCAGGACTGTAGTTGATGATATATCTGGGTCGCAGCTTGCTTTATGACTATTTTTGGACCTAGTATAAAAAAGACACCCGCAATTTGGCAATATTAATTCTCGATATATCCGCAAGGGGCGCCCTTGTTCATCACCTATCCGTCAAGGGAGCTGCATGACCATTGACCTAATTAATTACCTTGAACCTTGACCTAATTATGACGTCACACATTGATCCACCACCCCAAATGACCGTGCTATACTACTCAGACTTAATTTCTTCCGTGTATTTTATTTTACTCGCGCTTCACCAATGATGTATTTGATATGCCTATGTGCGGAAAAATGTTGTGGATATACGGCGTATTATAAGTAACATTATATTATTATTATTGTGTACCTCACGCAAATATTGTACCAACTCCGTAATTTGAACACATGCGCACGCGCACGCGCGCGCTCGCGCGTGCGTGCGTGCGTGCGCGCGCGTGCGTGCGTGCGTATGTGTGTGAGTGTGTGTCAGTATTACTGTATCACTGCAAACATTGGCCGTTATGAGAGATAGCTCTGGGTGTAATCGATCCTATCCACTTCTGTGCTAGACTTGATTTTTATATTTGCGAATCATTTGTTTGCGATTACATCCCATCCCGTGAATTATGCCTGGAGTACACTAAGCAAAGGCTATGATTTGCAGAAGCAATACATATGCATCACACGTATCACCATTATGGAAAGACCGCTCGACAGAGGTGAATATGAGATGGCCAATAGAGCCCTAAATAACGGAAAGAGGTGTGAGGTTTATGGTACACCACCTGTGGTGACGAAACGTTGCGATATTGAGAGAATAATCAGAAAAGTGTAAAACAAAGCTTTCATTGACTGTCAAATAAAGCTTCAACGTACGGCTGTTACCAGTATTCCAATACCACACGCATAACGATTTTAGCAGGGCAGGGAATTACGGAGGCAGCAGCCTGAACTCTATCGTGAAGAAGACTTCCAACAAGATGATATTGAACATAATACGTCCTGAAACTGACCATCCCTAAGAAACAGTTAAATGGATACGCCATGTACTAGGAATTCGAGCAATGCAACTTCCTGCAGTTGTAACGTTCGTAATCTTCTGAAACGCATTTAATACAGCTCATTGTGGCAAAATGATAACAGTTCGTAACATCTGTAGTGCACCCAAAATAATTAGTAAGAACTATTTCCAAAACACACAGAAAATACACACCAGAGGGAGACGGAAATGCTACAAGGTGACACGATAGCAACGCAAGTGCTACTGGCTATATATGGAATAGTAGAACAGCTGGATCCACAACAACAACACATAAAAGTAAACATGTTAAGCTTGAGGTGATTTTATTATCAGCAACAAACACGTGTATTTATGAAATGTGCTCATCATTTCACTAATTAATGTTAAAAAATGGTTCTTTATTTCGGAAAACGTCGCCTGCCTAACGTACGAACCCACGTTTACGTATTCACCAGTAAATAAATAAATAAAACACAAACTAGTGTGCGTATAAACGTGTGAGTGCACACATTAATTTATGTGTTGTGGCGCAAGAATGTTCACAGTTGTTTGGTGTCACATTTAGATGCCGGCTTGGTAATGAATTGGCTTGATAATGACTAGAACAATATTACAACACAAACAGTGTCAGAACAATTTAGTTTTGAAAATCGTTTGACACACAGATTACCTTACACTATTTATCATACCGTTCGCGGGCTTGTTTCCAGTTAATGTCAAAAATCGTTGCCGATTCTCCAAAACGTCGACAACCCAAGGGTCATGCATCTTTCCTTGTCGATGTACCAAGGGCTGCAACAGTGACACAGGCGCGTGTATCGGAGGTGGTCATTGTCTAGATGGTCATCCATCCATGTACAAATGGCACGGGCCTGCGTGCCAGACAGGTATGCAAGAATTGTGTTAACACACATACAGACACATATACAGTCACAAACACACATAACACACCCGCACCTCAAAGATATACACACACCAGGACAACATGCACACACACACACACACACACACACACACACACACACACACACACACACACACACACACACACACACACACACACACATCAGGACCACATGCACGCGCGCACGCACGCACGCACACACATACACACACGCTGACTGTTTTTGTATTTTTATTAAACTGTGTTGGTGTGTTTGTTGGTATATTTGGGGCGACAAGGATATTTATGTTTAAAAAAATCAATGTATTTATATATTTTTATAAATATAATCAAGCCATTCTACAACTATGTCGTAGGACATATTATGCATATTTATTAAGTTGATGGCGTTTGAAAATCGTCATCACTTGATACAGACCCCTGCATTTTGAACAGCATATCCGTTAGTTTTTATCCAACTGTTATCTAGCAGAACCGCTAAGTAATTTCGTGAATTTAGACGTGTTTTCAAAATTTCTATGGAGGTTGGAGTATGTGGGGATTAAACATTTCAACATATTTCAAAAGGCAATGTACGTGGAGTTTCACCATCTACAACGGTGTCGCTTGGCATCGGAAGAATTATGAGTACTTTTGTTTTAAATTATAGGCATTTGAATTTCTCAGCTCCTTGACACAAACAGCATCTACCGGGTATGTCTGGTTCATTGTTTTGTTACGTAATACATATGGACATGCGACCTGGTTCTGAGACATGCTGAATCAATGTGATTTTTCAATCATATAAGCGTGGGTACTTTCCCCCAATCACCGACGGGTAACTCGGATAGTATAATACAATCTAGTATATATTGTTCGAAAGGAAAAGACTTATATCATGGCCACAACTAAACCTAGTATTATGAAAACGCAAAATGCACATGAGCATACAAAAGTATTTTATTTCAATGGATCATATGTATAATACAACAGTGAATTATGACATTGAGCAAAGAAGCTATACATTTAACGTACACCGAAATAAACAATATCCCACATATCAGACATATATGTTTACTTCAAGTCCATAGCCTGTGATAAAATACACTCTGCCCCTTTAATAACAAAACGTTGATGATCTTTCTAAGTATGATACTGCCAACACATTTAAATATATGCGTAAGAGCATACGAGATAAAACACCTTATAATTTGTCATTTTAGGGAAACTCCCAAGGAAGCCCGATTTGGGTTTGTTTTACTTGCGTGACGTCAATTGTGGTTTGGGCTTAATCTCGTGCAGCGGAGTCGCGCGGTGTTGAGTAAATCATGCTGAAAAACGCTGGCGATCCCAGCAGACGTCGGCAACGTTTTCAACAAATGACGTCACGATTCTGCCCCTCGCGCATTTCCCGAAAATATACTTTTCCAGGCCAGCTTTATAAATGTTTTACCAAACTGATGATTTCGGTGTTTTCGGTATATTATATAATACATAATGTACACACACACACACATATATATATACATATACATATATATATATATATATATATATATATATATATATATATATATATAATGATATATATATATATATATATATATATATATATATATATATATATATATATATATATATATATATATATATATATATATATATATATATATATGTATATATATATGTGTGTAATAATTATCATAATTTTTGGGAAGCAAAATATGGCGTCGAACACAAGCGCAATTTATTTATTGTTTCAGGGAATGTTGCTTACAAGAAGCCGGCAGATATGGGTCATGGCGACTGGAGAGATTATTACCCAGCGAGCAATGCGGTTGATGGGAACCTTCATTCAAATACGAAGCAGGATAAATGCTCGTGGGTGCAGGATGCCGGCTTTCTTAGTAATTCTTGGAAAGTTGACTTGGGCGATTTCTACGATGTCAACAAAATTATACTTTACGCAAGTAATGGTGAGTGAACAGAACTAAAACAAATGACACGAAAGCAACACTATCGGAGAATATCAGAATACGATGTTTTAATATTGCTTTTAATGCAAACTAAACTAACTAAACTAAAATGCATATAAGAGCGTGCGTGTGTATATGTCTGTGTATGTATGCATGTATATGCATGTAGGTGCGTGTGTACGTGACAGAGTCATTGCCTTTGATACAATTATTTGAAGTTTTATCTAAACGGTGTGTACGATCTCGTTTCTCTCATTATAAAATACGCTGTAATGTCACAAACGTTTGTACTAAATGCAACCGAACCTATAGTTGGCAATAGGGTGTCTGCACACCTTAAACGTAACGTGATTACTTCTTTTCCTCTTGAACGTCTTCGCGTGTCTATTCATCAACGCGTTACCGCGTCTCCATTCGACGTGTTGCTAAGAATCATTTATTTCTATTTAAAATATAATTTACAGACCAATATCACTATACGCTCGCCCCGATCAATGTGCAGACTAGCGTGCGTGAATTCGACGACTATAAAGTGTGCGCTAAGTACGAAGCCGAAATAAAGAAAGCCGAAGTGATAAGTGTCAACTGCAAAGTTCCGGTCGTTCGCTACGTCATCGTCCAACGGAAGCCATCCTATAAAAAGTGGGTATTGGTGATTTGCGAAGTGATCGTCATTGGACACAGAGTGGCATGTAAGTACTGTGGTGAATGGTGTTACCTGTGTAAGTACTGTGGTGAATGGTGTTACCTGTGTAAGTACTGTGGTGAATGGTGTTACGTGTAAGTACTGTGGTGAATGGTGTTACGTGTAAGTACTGTGATGAATGGTGTTACGTGTAAGTACTGTGGTGAATGGTGTTACGTGTAAGTACTGTGGTGAATGGTGTTACGTGTAAGTACTGTGGTGAATGGTGTTACGTGTAAGTACTGTGGTGAATGGTGTTACGTGTAAGTACTGTGGTGAATGGTGTTACGTGTAAGTACTGTGGTGAATGGTGTTACGTGTAAGTACTGTGGTGAATGGTGTTACGTGTAAGTACTGTGGTGAATGGTGTTACGTGTAAGTACTGTGGTGAATGGTGTTACGTGTAAGTACTGTGGTGAATGGTGTTACGTGTAAGTACTGTGGTGAATGGTGTTACGTGTAAGTACTGTGGTGAATGGTGTTACGTGTAAGTACAGTGGTGAATGGTGTTACGTGTAAGTACAGTGGTGAATGGTGTTACATGTAAGTACTGTGGTGAATGGTGTTACCTGTAAGTACTGTGGTGAATGGTGTTACGTGTAAGTACTGTGGTGAATGGTGTTACGTGTAAGTACTGTGGTGAATGGTGTTACCTGTAAGTACTGTGGTGAATGGTGTTACGTGTAAGTACTGTGGTGAATGGTGTTACGTGTAAGTACTGTGGTGAATGGTGTTACGTGTAAGTACTGTGGTGAATGGTGTTACGTGTAAGTACTGTAGTGAATGGTGTTACGTGTAAGTACAGTGGTGAATGGTGTTACATGTAAGTACTGTGGTGAATGGTGTTACATGTAAGTACTGTGGTGAATGGTGTTACGTGTAAGTACTGTGGTGAATGGTGTTACGTGTAAGTACTGTGGTGAATGGTGTTACGTGTAAGTACTGTGGTGAATGGTGTTACGTGTAAGTACTGTGGTGAATGGTGTTACGTGTAAGTACTGTGGTGAATGGTGTTACGTGTAAGTACTGTGATGAATGGTGTTACGTGTAAGTACTGTGGTGAATGGTGTTACATGTAAGTACTGTGGTGAATGGTGTTACATGTAAGTACTGTGGTGAATGGTGTTACCTGTAAGTACTGTGTTGAATGGAGTTACGTGTAAGTACAGTGGTGAATGGTGTCACGTGTAAGTACTGTGGTGAATGGTGTTACGTGTAAGTACTGTGGTGAATGGTGTTACGTGTAAGTACAGTGGTGAATGGAGTTACGTGTAAGTACTGTGGTGAATGGTGTTACGTGTAAGTACTGTGGTGAATGGAGTTACGTGTAAGTACTGTGGTGAATGGAGTTACGTGTAAGTACTGTGGTGAATGGAGTTACGTGTAAGAACTGTGGTGAATGGAGTTACGTGTAAGTACTGTGGTGAATGGAGTTACGTGTAAGTACTGTGGTGAATGGTGTTACGTGTAAGTACTGTGGTGAATGGAGTTACGTGTAAGAACTGTGGTGAATGGTGTTACATGTAAGTACTGTGGTGAATGGTGTTACGTGTAAGTACTGTGATAAATGGTGTTAAGTGTAAGTGCTGTGATGAATGGTGTTACGTGTAAGTACTGTGGTGAATGGTGTTACGTGTAAGTACTGTGGTGAATGGTGTTACGTGTAAGTACTGTGGTGAATGGAGTTACGTGTAAGTACTGTGGTGAATGGAGTTACGTGTAAGAACTGTGGTGAATGGAGTTACGTGTAAGTACTGTGGTGAATGGAGTTACGTGTAAGTACTGTGGTGAATGGAGTTACATGTAAGTACTGTGGTGAATGGCGTTACGCATAAGTACTGGTGTGAATGGTGTTACGCATAAGTACTGTGGTGAATGGTGTTACGTGTAAGTATTGTGGCGAATGGAGTTACGTGTAAGTACTGTGGTGAATGGAGTTACGTGTAAGTACTGTGGTGAATGGCGTTACGCATAAGTACTGGTGTGAATGGTGTTACGCATAAGTACTGTGGTGAATGGTGTTACGTGTAAGTATTGTGGCGAATGGAGTTACGTGTAAGTACTGTGGTGAATGGTGTTACATCAGGACTTAACATCAATTGGTAAATACTGTACGGATCGACATTAAATATTGACTGGATATCAATATTATTGTAAAAAATTATGATTTATGTCAGTTATGAAATATACGTGAACTAGAGGACATTAATCGTGAATGAAAAGTGTGGGTTAGATATTAGAAAGTATTCATTCTAACGGAAGAAAATAAATCAATAAAATAGATTATCCAGAGAGTGTGTCCCTGATAACAGACTATCATTAATGTGTAATTTCATAGCATTGTTTAACACGTCACATAGAGAAACATTTTGCTCTTAAATGGTTAGAGACACTTCAAACTCAACATTGTTTTTAATAAAGGCGTTGCATCAGCAAATATAATTTAACAACGTGTCGTAAGCTTGTCTACAAGGTACGATGGTGTTATAAATATCAAAGACTGCAACCTTGCGGTTACAGTGGACTATTTACCTTGTGCGAGCAACCCCTGCAGAAATGGCGGAATCTGTCTGAAACACGGGAAGTGTAAATGCAAAGAGAACTATTCTGGACCGAAGTGTCAACGTAAGTCCTGTTGTTTTTATTCAAATGCAACTATTCTGGACCGAAGTGTCAACGTAAGTCCTGTTGTTTTTATTCAAATGCAACTATTCTGGAACGAAGTGTCAACGTAAGTCCTGTTGTTTTTATTCAAATGCAACTATTCTGGAACGAAGTGTCAACGTAAGTCCTGTTGTTTTTATACAAATGCAACTATTCTGGAACGAAGTGTCAACGTAAGTCCTGTTGTTTTTATTCAAATGCAACTATTCTGGAACGAAGTGTCAACGTAAGTCCTGTTGTTTTTATACAAATGCAACTATTCTGGACCGGAGTGTCAACGTAAGTCCTGTTGTTTTTATATAGATGTTGTTCATATTACATTAATAGCTTCTGAATAATATTACCAACAATAAGATAACTTATATAGCAACTAAGTCCTCGGAAACCAAGTTCAGAAACTCATGTGTATAAAAAGGGTTACTTTATATCAGATTTTAGTAGCGTCTTCGAATGAGTAAACCGTGGAATCTCAACCGTTGCTAAGCCGTTTTGAACCCGTTGTATTTTAGCGATGTCCATTAATAGCAATCTAATAAAAAAGCGAATTGCATATATACATACATGCATGCATGCATGCATGCATGTATACATACATACATACATACATACATACATACATACATACATACAGTGCATGCATGCATGCATGCATGCATGCATGCACGCATGCACGCATACACGCAAAAAACACACACACACACACACACGCGCGCGCATACACACGCGCATACACACCCGCGGACACAATCACACGCATATGCATATGAACATGAATTTTAATCTGAAAAATAACTTTCCTTAGAAATATTCGGTAATCTTATAAATCAGAAGTCTCCAATTCCTTATGTCTTTGACTGTTGTTCACCATTCTGCTCCCACTTTCCCACTTTCTTGAATTCTCTTAACGCAGTCCTCCTATCGCATTCTCGATCTTCCTAGCCGCCTTTTCCTTCCACTTTCTGGGCTGACATTCTCTTTGCCAATTGTTCATCTCTGTTTCACCCCACTCTTCTTCAGTTTCTCTTTCAAATTTCCTCCACTCCTATACGTACAGACAATATGATGTCAAAGATGTTAGGAAGCTCGTAAAATTTACCATGGACGTTTTGCGCCACATGAATCACCTTGCCTTTACACTATGTTGCAAATACATCAATGTAAAAGTATAAATTATTTAATAAACACGATGGATATGAGGAGAATAGTGGACCCAGCTAACAAAGGCATCGTATGAGCGAATACGTGTCTTAAAGAACACATTTAATACGCACCATCAAAGGTAAATTGCCCAAGAAACGTAGTTGTTTACGTCGCTAGCAAAGATAGAACAACATGATGTATTGCATGAAACAATTTGGTAATTCTATCAAAACATGCTTAGTTCGTTTGTGTATCTAGGAAAAGCCGAACAAGGACATTACGATAGTCTCACGAAACGGGATCTAACAAAGCTGACAAAGTCGCCAGATACTCAAAACATAGTAGGTAAGTCAAGTCAGTGCATTATGTACATTTCTAAGTGCGTAGGTTCGTGCGTACGTACGTACGTACATACATACATACATACATACATACATACATACATACATACATACATACATACATACATACATACATACATACATACATACACACATACACACATACACACATACACACATACACACATACACACATACACTCATTCTTCTTGCATTTTGTCAGTATATGTATATATATATATATATATATATATATATATATATATATATATATGCATAAACCCACACACAAATACACATACACGCATACACACATGTCCGCCGAATATGCGGACATGTGTGCCATGGCATCTGGTTATGTTAGCAGTAATTACCAATACATTTCTTCGCAGAGTGACGAGCGAAATTATGCCACATTTCCAACAAACATCACGGTGGCGGCAAACATAGGAACGCACGCACGCATGCTTGCAAGCACGCACAGTGGAACGTATATTCAAACTTACAATGTAACTATTCAATTAAAACCCTTAATTTGGATTTGAAAACATAGTCAAATGTTGGTTTTTATCAATGTTAATATATTTATTATTCTGCCATACATGTCTTCACGCGCAGGTTGTAAACGCTGGTGCTTAAATGCAACACGTTTGTACTATTTTCACTTGTGTACCGTCACAATAAAATGTGTTATCATATTGAAAGGCGTATTGGTTATATTATTTGTAATACTATTAAGATGCAAATTCTCTATTTTGGTCAATGCGTATATTTAAATGGTTTGAGAAATGCATAATATAGCATTGAAAAGTATAGCCTCGTGTCTTCATGAATGCAGTCAAGATACGTCGACGACATGTTGTTTATGATTCAATCATAAATGCCAGTGAATAGAAAAGTTGTAAGCATGACGACTGCAACGCAGTGTGGATTCTTGAACGTGTCCAAGGGGAGGTAAGAAGCCGTGGAGCCCATAAACGTAACACAAACGTACTTTGCACGTTTAGTGATGCAGGAATTCATTGTAGAAGAAATAGAGAAGTTGTTGGACCAGACTCCAAACAAAGGTCAGTTGGACATGTTGTTGACCTTCATCGCAGGACTGGCTGGTGACCCAGAAAACACAACATTCATGGAATCATTGGGCTACAACACAACCACAAAAGTAGCTAACCCCAACAACAGAAAATATCTGGACCCGTCGCGATACAACATAATCATCACAGCGCGTGACTTGCTTGAGCTTATTATTACACAGTGTGTCCCGTGACCCAGAATTATGGTCAGAAAATCAAGGCCTTTGTGCTGAAAGACAGCGAAGAACTGGATCTTTCAGGCACAGAAATCACCTCCGCCGACCTGCAGACATTGAACTATGTGGCTCAGAAAACAAGCGACATTAGTTCCGTGGAGTAAGTACTAACGTACTAAAATATGATTTATTCACTTAAGGCAGCGTTTGTATTTTTTGGATGTGGCCAAAATTGTTGTTGTATAATTTACATTCAACTGGTTCTTCTAAACAGGGAAGTAGTTATACATAATCATGTAGATGATGATAAACTTTATATATTATACTCGTCATAAAGAAACACTTTAACAACTGCTGAGGAATTATCAATTCAGTGATATACATAAGCTTTTTGAGGTAGAAACATATATTTTATTAAACATTTTAATTCGAAATTCAAATTATTATGAAATATTGTTTTATTATTTCTTATTTTTATTGTTACACATTTTTAAATCAGTGTTTCAGTTTTTATATTATTTTATATAATTTACATGCAACGCTTTAGTAATGTACATCCTAAAACCAGGTCTTTCTATAATTTATAGATAATGAGCCAGATAGTTCGTCGGTACATATTTAGGGACGAATGCTCATAGTGAGTTTTTGATAGGTCTACATCCCTAGACATAAAACATATGTGATAGCATTGTAAGGCTCACGGCTTTCTGTGAGAAATCACTCTTCTTAACACTTATATACTCCAATAAATCCACAAGTGACTTATGTAATGTTCTCTTGATACGTAATTGCTCACATTTATGCGGGGTATGATATACCTCTGTGGAATTATTCCGAAGGTTTTTAAAACCTTTTCAAGTTCCTATTATATCAACAGTTATTTCATTTCTAATACTTCTCACAGTTGTTTTAATCCGAATACTAAACACGTTATTCACTGCACGTGTTTCAGTTTACGTGAGGTGAGTGCAACATGACTGGAGACTAGTGCATTTGTCCGGACTCCCGACCGCAATGTACAGTATATAACACGACTATGTGCAAGTGAAATAAAACACATTTTTAAAGGGACTAATTTATAATATTATTGAAAGTTTGTCTGGCTATGATGCTCACCAATGTCCCATAATGCGGAGCACAGCAAACTTCCAGATGCAAATTGCTATACTGGCGAATTCCAGATTCCAGAGATTCTGCTCAAATGTATAATGTATGTATTATGTACAAACATGTTTCTTTACTGTTATTGAACTTTGTTTTGTAGACTGTACTACTGATCAAGAATCCCTGTGCAAAATACGATTAGAAAGTAATAGTGTACAGTAGATGAGTAGTTTTGGTAATACACATTGAATTTCACTACATCTGTTTCAGATCAGAACTTCTGGATTAATCAAATCAATCTACATGCTCCCAGTGAATCGACATGGCCCTCCGTGAAGGTCTCTATATAAGCGCTAAGTGAAACGTCACGGGCTTCTAAGACAAACTTGTCACTGTACCATAACATTCTTTCTACTATCTGACTGTACTCATTGAATGCGTTGTTCTTCCAAGAGTATATCAAAACAGATATAAGTCAGTTAATGGAAAGATACACAGGAATATAACACATATTATAATAGTCACCTAATAAGTATCTGATTATTGTTTGATTAGTTGTTTTATAGGACATTTACCTAATATATGCATTGATTTTTATTTACTATATATATATATATATATATATATATATATATTATTCAAATAATAATTCATTTATTTTAACTATTCAATTTTATTTTTAAAGGTTGTTCATCTACATGTATAAATTGACTATTTATCAATTTTACTATGAGTTGTACGACTCATTATCATTACCAGATACCCTACGTTTTAACTGTATTGCTAATCTGTATCATTACAAATGTCAATTGAATAACGATAGTCATACATTTTTGCATTCATTGCAAATTGTAATATAACAACTATCGAGAAAGATAACAGTCTCATCGTCTGAGTTAGAAGTCCAGAAACAAACCAAAATCAGCAGCAGTATTCGAGGCAGAAGCCCGGTTGACAGAGGCCGATGCGGTGGACGTCTCGTCAGCTTGTTCGGACGGCGCGTAGACAACATCGTGGCTGTTCAGCGGTGATTGTCTCTCACAGTTGAGCTCCGAAAGCGTTGTGGTGAAATGTAGCATCGCAGTTGAATATGACAACGGAGCAACGTGATGATTTATGTAATAAGCGGTTCGTAACTACAGACGCCGACTGCTTGACGACGGGCAAATCACTTTTCACGCGTGGTTGTGACAACTGGAGCAGTTGCGGTCATGTAATACAAATGTAACTGTCTCTGCCACGTTCGTTCGTTCGTTCGTTCGTTCGTTCGTTCGTTCGTTCGTTCGTTCGTTCGTTCGTTCGTTCGTTCGTTCGTTCGTTCGTTCGTTCGTTCGTTCGTTCGTCCGTCCGTCCGTCCGTCCGTCCGTCCGTCCGTCCGTCCGTCCGTCCGTCCGTCCGTCCGTCCGTCCGTCCGTCCGTCCGTCCGTCCGTCCGTCCGTCCGTCCGTCCGTCCGTCCGTCCGTCCGTCCGTGCGTGCGTGCGTGCGTCCGTCCGTCCGTTATATTATATATATATATATATATATATATATATATATATATATATATATATATATATATATATATCTATGACATTTATATCGAAAGGTCTATTGGTGACGTAAAAAACCTGATATTTGCAAGATAAAAGCTACTAAAAACCAAACGCAACTTGGACAATTATATCCCAGTTTAAAAATATATTTGAGATATGTTGTTGCTGTTTGCTCAAAATATCATGACCAGAAATGCTCTAAATGGAAACGACGGGAAACCATCGCTGTCCCTGTAGCATTGTCAATCGAATATGCTGGAAAAGGTCACCTGGTCTAACGCAGGTCAACCGTGACATGTTTCTGTTGTCAATTTAATGGAGTAGACCAATTACGTTAATTTAACAAATTGATGCGACATCACGGCAATTAGTGTCGCTGTCGCGCGTATATGTGTGCGTTAAGTAATAACCGGGTGACATTTCAGTTGACGCACGCTAAAGGCAAGATAATCAGGGTTAGACAAAACAAACAAAAACAGATATAGTACAGGTAGGGAGTTATTTAATTTTCTTATGGTGATGAATGTGATGTGTTGCTTAAATTGTCTTGCAAAAATTGAAACATTACGTTTCTTTCTATCACCATCATATATGTTGGTCTCGTTTTTAATTGTGACAAACACTATGTTGACAGTTTTGATATGGTCTATGACATTCTGTTCCAGTGTCCGATGTACATCGATCGAAAGGCGTATTTAAAATGAAATTCAACGGATAGCTTCAACGTACTGGTAACTAATGACAACTGACCAATATAATATATTATATAATAATACAGTCGCCCATCGCCTACAATAATTTCTAACGGAGACAGCTCGTGGGCGGCTCGCCACCTGTTGACCGCTGATTGGTCAGATGACAAGACCACGCGTAGCAACCTGTGCATAGCGGTCAGTTACATTGGTCGCTTTGACTAAAATGGCCCGCTGTCACTCCACATCGCACGTTTGGACAACTAGCGGACAACCTTTGAACAATCTGGACTCAGGGGAAAATTATACCACAAATGCTTTCACGGAATTGTTTATCTGTGTGTAAATGTTTATGCAACTCGGTGAGATGCATCGGATGCTGAAAGGTTATAATGTGTTAAGTGCATGAACTCAACCGTAAAGACGCGAGCATGCATGTCTGGCGCGAGTACGGAATGTACGTAGACATGTAGAAAGTTCACTGCATGAATTTTATGTGTTTAGTTAAATTGGAATGTCTTACAGCAGAGTTCGCTAGGTTAACCGGTATTGTGAAGGGGATGGAGATGAGAATGACCAAAAGAGACGGAAGGAATAGAGAGCGATGACAGGGAGAGAGGTCGGAAGGAGCAATGTAGTGACAAGAAGGATGAGGACAGGAGATTGAGAGGAGGGAGGGCGAGTGCAAGGAAAACAAAAGCAAAATGAACAACAGAAAATATGACATGCAGGATGGTGCCATGGGAGAAAGTAACTGTAAATGGGTACAATGGGACAGGAGAGGAGAGAAGTTCATGTGACAGGAGGAAAGAAAAAGGGAAGAAAGGAAGTGAGAGTAGATGTGTCGAAAGGTAAGTCAATAACAGGGATGATGACAGGTAGAAAAGAGGTAGGAAAAAAGGAACAACAGAGAAGGCGGCAGGGAGAAAGGTCAACGACCTGGTAGATGCAAAACGGAGGAGCTATTCTGAGGCAGTGATTGAGGGGGCATTGAGAACAGAAGGGGTATTTATGGGAGACTCGGTTTTGCGAAAGACAAACAAAACATTAAGCAAGGAAGAAGATGTTGTTGTTTGTCTTCCGGTGGCTAGGACAGAGCATGTGACTGAAAGGGCAGAGAACACATTGGGGCCTGGCCAGGGAGGATCTATATTAGTACATGTAGGGACGAACAATGCAGACAGGGAGGGGACAACTAGAATAGTGCAGATGCACAGACGGTTGTTAGGGAAACTGAAGAAGACAATAGTTAAACAGATTATTTTTCAGAAATATTGCCAGTAATGAGAGGAAAGGAAACAACATATAGAAACTGCAAGAGGTTGGCAATCAACGCTGTAGTAGAGCAGATGTGTAATGAAGAAAGAGTTCGATTCTGAGATTTGTGGGGATACTTTGTTGGGAGAGAAGAAATTTACGTGAGGGATGGCCTCCGTCTAAGCGGAAAGGGCGCGACAGTATTCTCTGAGAACCTGCTTCCATCTATGGACAGTGGAACAAGTTGAAACTATTTAAATTACATTCCCAGGGGGGATTCACAGAGAAGCCAAATATTGGAGGCACGGTAAAAAGGACAGCAAAAATAAATCAGCAAAGAACAGTCTGGCAAATTCTTAAAATAAATTGGTTATAAATGTGTTTGTTTAAATGCAAGGAACATAGTAAACAAAATAAATGACCTAAACATTATGGTAGAACAGTTTTACCCTCACATAACCGGTATAGCTGAATCTTGGACCACCACCGATATATCATATGCCGAATTAGGAATGACAGGATTTGTTGTGTTTAGGAAAGATAGCACAGGAAGAAGGGGGGGGGGTGGCGTTATTTTATATATTAAAGAATCCATCCAGGCTTACGAAATAAAATTTGAAAAAGAAGCAGAATGTGAAGAAGCTGTCTGGAGTGACATAGATACAGGAAACTCAACATTAAACGTTGGGTTAGTTTATCGAAATCCAAACATATGCATAGACGAGAATGAGAATGTACAAAACGCTATTAAGGAATAGAGTACACGGAACTGTATAATTATGGCGGATTTTAATCATGGAAATATCTACAGAATACTGGGAGTTAGGATCAAACTGTTTTTAAATTTATTACAAGATCGTTTTTTATAATGTCAAGATATGTGACCCACTGGGGTGTAGTGATCACACCCAGATATATTTTATTATCAAAATAAAATGAGAACGGAATCGAAAAATACGGTACAGGAAATATTTCCACAAAGGAAGACATAAGGACATGAGGACATATTTAGCAAAGATAGACAGCAATAATACGGAAACATTAAATGCCGCCACCTTCTGGATAAATTATGTACGTAGCCGTCAATGTATTCCGATAGTCGCCATGCTTGTCACAATCACTTAATAATGCAATTCTACCATAGTATTGAGTATTAATTTTGATTAATATAATTTAGTAAAATTAAAATGATGTCATACGATCAATTTAGACACAAACGCTTTCATGACTTGATGAAAAGATTGCTACATTAGAAAATAAATTAATGTAAGTGAACTGTTTGCCCGATCATATGAGAACATTTATAAAAATGACATGTTGGTAAATGTGACAAAACATGTGTACTGATTAAAAGTACTATCAAACTGATATAATATTGCATGTTTATATCAAGCAATACCGTAGTTTCGAACCGTCAAACAGTAGATGAATAAAGCGCGTCTATACTATTATCTACACCTTCTATCAGTCTAATTGCAACATAAATAGGTACATCAGGCTATATTCCGTCTAGTTGGCCTAGATCTGTCTAACTTTGCCACGTAGTTGTCAATAAATCCACAATACTTGCGCGTCATAAAAACGCCAATAACGACTAAAACGTTGCAATCAGGAAGATGCATTTTCGAAGCCTACATTCCGGAACAATAACAATTAGAGTAGGTACTTTAGAAAGTATTCATATGTTGCGGGTGCTTAATAAATGAACATTAATAGTTTATTAGAAACTGTAACAAAATATAGCTGACTCCATTTTCGACGTATCCACGGAAACAGCAAATGCCGCCACCTTCTGGAGAAATGACGTAACTAGCCATCAATGTATTTCGGTAGACGGCATGCTTGTCACAATCACTTAATGATGCAATTCTAGCATAGTGTTGAGTATTAATTTTGATTAATATAATTTAGTAACATTTAAATTATGTCATACGATCAATTTATACATTAATGCTGTTATGATTTGAGGATAAGATTGCTATATTAGATTAAATATAATGTAAGTGAACTACTTGCCCTATCATAAGATAATTTATTTAACATTTCCATGTTGATAAATCTGCCAAAAAATGTGAATTGATTAAAAGTACTACCAAACTGATATAATATTACATATTTATATAAAGCAATACCGTAGTTTCGAACCGTCAAACATTGTGTGACTAATGAGCCTCTCTACTAATATCTGCACCATCTATAAGTCTAATTGCAACATTCATAGGTACACCAAGCTATATTCCGTCTAGTTAGCCTAGTTGTGTCTAACTTTGTCACCTAACAAACAATAAATCCACAATCCTTGCGCGTGATAAAAAAACCGCCTAAAACGTTGCAATCAGGAAGATATATTTTCGAAGCCGACATGCCGGAACAAAAACAATTAGTATAGATACGTTAGAATATAGTCATATGTTGCGGGTGCTTAACAAATGGGCATTACTTGTTTATTAGAAACTGTAACAAAACAATCAATTAATAATGCATTTCTAGCATAGTGTTGAGTATTAATTTTGATTAAATTACATTAGTAAAATTTAAATGATGTCAATTTATACTTCAAGGCTTTCATCATTTGAGGAAAAGATTGCTATATTAGAAAACATTTACAGTAAGTGAACTACTTGCCCGATCATATGAGAATTTATTTAAACATATTCTTGTTGGTAAATATGCCAAAATGTGTATTAATTAAAACTACTATAAAACTGATATAATATTACGTGTTTATTTAAAGCAATATCGTAATTTAGAACCATTAAACATTAGGTGAATAATGCGCCTCTCTACTATTACCTACCCACGTATCAGTCTAATTGCAACATACAAGCTACATTCCGTCTGGTTGGCCCATATATGTATAACTTTGTGACCTAATTAACACTTATTCCACAACCCTTGCGCGTGATCAAAAACGCCAATAACGATTAAAACGTTGCAATTAGGAAAATATATTTTCGAAGCTGACATGCCGGAACAATAACAATTAGCATAGGTACATTAGAATATGTTCATATATTGCGGGTACTTAATAAATGGACATAAATTGTTCATTAGAAACTGTAACAAAACATAGCAGACTCCATTTTCGACGTATCCACGGAAACATTAAATGCCGCCACCTTCTGGAGAAATGACGTAACTAGCCATCAATGTATTTCGGTAGACGGCATGCTTGTCACAATCACTTAATAATGCAATTATAGCATAGTGTCGGTGTTTTCATCACGCGACTCGCAAGATCTACTAACCACAAAGACCTGGCGACACACGTCAAGCGAGAGACTGGCTTGGCTGTGTCATGCGAATCTTTGAGAATGACATTTGACACCTACTCGTCTTTCTGTGTTAGACTGCCACCTCGTGATCAACACCTACTGCTAGACTCTAGGGTGTGTCCGTCTGGTGTTATGGTCAGGGCTTTCCTTGAATAAGTGCGTGTTTGAAACCCAGATTGCATTGTTTCTAGCTAATATTCAATCATACAATACTTAATGGATTGAAAATTGTAACGTTTAACTGTCATGGTTTTAAGTCATCTGTTTATGATATTTTACTTCTTTGTGAACAGTTTGATGTCATAATTTTGCAAGAGCTATGGCTCTCCAGTAAAGACATCTCTTTATTGCCTTCTATTCATAAAGCATTTGAAGCATATGCGGTCAGTGCTATGAGTGACCAACTCGGTATACATGTTGGACGCCCATTTTGTGGTATTGGTATTTTATGGAGAAAATCGATTTCACATGCTTGTACAATTTGTGATTTACAAAATAACAGATTACTTGGAATTGACGTTGACACAAAAGATGGCAAATTGTTTATTCTAAATGTGTGCCTGCCTTACCAGTCATCTGACAACTTTGAGGAATTTTGTAACTACTTGGGTAAAATTGCGTCTATAATTGAAGAAAAGGACACGTCCAATGTTGTTATTACTGGTGATTTTAATGCTGCCGTTAACACTCCTATTGAATCTGAATTAATTGCCATGTGAGAATATTGTTTTGGTTATCTCAGATTATGAGATTTTTGGTCGAGCTAGCAACACGTATACGTATGTAAGTGATGCTCACAACTCTACCTCGTGGTTAGATCACTTTATCTGCTCTCACAGTGTAAACTCGATGATCATATTTTATATATATATATATATATATATATATATATATATATATATATATATATATTATATATAAATGTCCTAGTTCGGATCATCAGGACTAGTGATCTCTACTGCACTCACTGCAGAAAGATGTGTTAATAACGAGAAACATGCTGACAAAACACCAGATAGAAGGGACCACCGGTGTTTAGTGTATCTTCCGAAAGACACAGGCAAATATGGGGTGAACGAATTTGCCTAAGTTTCTAAACGGCGGTATGTAGGATTGAACCACCGTCACTTCGATTGACTTACTTGGATACCTGAGGAGATATACATACCTTGCCAGATTACTTGCATATATCGTGAGAGAAACATGCCTTACCAGACTTACTAGTCTACATCATGAGAGAAACATGCCTTACCAGACATACTGGCATATATCATGAGAGAAACATGCCTTACCAGACGTACTGGCATATATCATGAGAGAAACATGCCTTACCAGACTTACTGGCATATATCATGAGAGAAACATGCCTTTCCAGACTTACTAGCATATATCTTAAGAGGAACATGCCTTACTAGACTTACTAGCATATATCATGAGAGAAACATGCCTTACCAGACTTACTAGCATATATCATGAGAGGAACATGACTTACCAGACTTACTAGTCTACATCATAAGAGAAACATGCCTTACCAGACGTACTGACATATATCATGAGAGAAACATGCCTTACCAGACTTACTAGTCTACATCATGAGCGAAACATGCTTTACTAGACTTACTAGCATATATCATGAGAGAAACATGCCTTTCCAGACTTACTAGCATATATCTTAAAAGGAACATGCCTTACCAGACTTACTAGCATATATCATGAGAGGAACATGCCTTACCAGACTTACTAGTCTACATCATGAGAGAAACATGCCTTACCAGACTTACTAGTCTACATCATGAGAGAAACATGCCTTACCAGACATACTGGCATATATCATGAGAGAAACATGCCTTACCAGACGTACTGACATATATCATGAGAGAAACGTGTCTTACTAGACTTACTGGCATAAATCATGAGAGAAACATGCCTTACCAGACTTACTAGCATATATCTTAAGAGGAACATGCCTTACCAGACTTACTAGCATATATCTTAAGAGGAACATGCCTTACCAGACTTACTAGCATATATCATGAGAGGAACATGCCTTACCTGACTTACTTACATATATCATGAGAGAAACATGCCTTACCAGACTTACTAGCATATATCATGAGAGAAACATGCCTCACCAGACTTACTTGCATACCTCAGGAGAAGCATATACCCGAGAAGACTGACTTATACATCTCAGGAGACGCACATACCGCATTGCTAATATCTAGTCGATTAGTTGGTGTAGTATCAAGAGACACCTGGACTGCACCCAGAGTTATCAATCATCAAGTTCCTGCCAATAATTGATATGGACACAACGTTCCTAGTTATCTGATATGCATTTTCTTGACGCTCACATTCGTGATACGTGAACTTTTAATCATACCCGGTGATCTGCCCATGACAATCAACTTTCTTGACTGCATGGCTGTATGATAGGTATGTGGGTGAAGGAATGAGGGAACTACTGAGGCGATTTACAAAGTAATGTCGTCGACCACCTGCTAACTACAGTGACACATGCTTCCACTACCACCAGACACTCGATGGCACGCAGGGAGCGGTAGACGACCCACATGCCAGTACAGCTGGCAGCAATGGAGACATAAAAGAAAGTGCTAGTTTGATTGAAGTAAATATGTTGTTGTCTATCTATGAAATCTATTAGGACACTTTGAGGATGGAGGTATGGTCAACTGGTGATCTGGGTAGCAATCACGCACGGGCTATTTGTGATTGCAGTGTATGGACATAATGAACATACTCAGGAGATTCATCAACGCAGAATGGACACTGAATATGCATATGTGTAGGCCTGCCCACCAAGACATTTATGTATAATATATTATATATATATATATATATATATATATATATATATATACGTATATGCATACACAGCAAGACTACTTGTTATCGTTCGAAATTAACAGATGTATGTTCCATGATGTAAATTTCAGAGAGTTGTTTTATGAATACGTAGATTATAATACTAGTTAACCACAAAATTTAATACCATCATGATTGTTATTGCAACTTATTTTATGTGCAACCCAAATTGACGGGATATGTCCGAATGACATCTTATACCTCACTATATCTAAAAATAACCAGTATTATATATTTTCAGACAACATAATCTTAAACAAATGAATATTCCACAAGGGGGTAAAAGGACTTATTATCTGGTAACTAGGAACGCTGTAGCAATTGTGTTTTTTTGCAATATATATGCACACGTATATTAGCATACATGTCAGTAATACATCATATTACACGTTGCGTAATGCTTAATGTACGGTCCCTTGGTTGTGGCGCGCTTCAAAAACATCTTCATATATTTTGTAAACATTTCGCCAATACATACATTTTTAGCCATTCCTAAGCGCAAGTGGGATAAAATAATTGTTACAGATATGTAATATCGGTATACTTTTGCAAATGATTCCTCATGTAATATAAACAAAATCGGCATGTTTCGATTTTTGCAATTTCCAAAGGACCACTACAGTTCCTCGCGACCGGATACTGTTGTTAAAAACGTTCTTTTCGAAAGCCAGCAGAATGTGTTTTTTTATGCATTACTTGTTAATTATTGTGTATTATCTTCTTTGCGGCTGTCTTGCAGGTAACGTTTAGATTTACGCGAAGGAATTCAGAATGAATTCAAGGGAAACCACGTTAAGATGGTACTTTTGACAGGGCGAAATGTTGTAATTTAAACAAATTCAGAAACGTTTGCTTGTGCCTGCCCTTGTCATTGTCGATAGTGTTGATTGTGGTTAAAACCTGGATTAATTTGGTTTTGTATATACACGTAAATGATCACATAGATCGTTTACTGACAGGAACAAACAATAACAAATATGCAAAAAAGTATTTCTATCAAATTAAAATGAAGGCTTAGAGACCGCAGGTCACGCGACTAATCATGTCGGACTAGTGCGCCATATCGATGATGGAAATTTTTGTTATCGATATTTATTTTAGGGGAATATAATGTTTATATATATATATATATATATATATATATATATATATATATATATATATATATATATATATATATATACATATATATATATATATACATCATCTGACATGATAAGCTGCACTTCAATCATATAAATAAATAGACGAAAGTGTTTTTTGTTTACAGATTAAAGCATGGTGTTTTGTTGTACAGACTACGTGTACACCGACTATAGAGTATAGTGAATGTTTTGAACGGACGCGATTCGGTAGAAACTGAGTATATGGCATCAGGAGACCGTTTAACTAACATTTCAAGTACTTTTATAACCTGTTTTGATCCATAAAATCGAAAGTTCACTTTACATGGAACTGAAATAAAAATGTGCGTTTAACAAACATTTCATCCTGGTTCCAGTTCATTAAATTGCATATATAATAGTAAATGTATAAGACTCTAAACGTATGCCATACCACGCTTTAAAATAAAGACATGCTTGATAGAAGAAGAAGAATTATGTTTTATTCAACCAGTATTTCAAGCAATGCATACACTATATCCATGTCAAACAACTCGGAACCAGTATAAATATAAAATCACAGCAAACATGGTAATGATGTATAATAACTAACAATAAAACGTACGGTCAGGAAACTCCTCTAAGACCATGCTTGTCGCTATGGAGTCATTAGAGGAAATTTCATGTACAACATTTTCTAAAACAAATTCTTCCTCGGAGAGAGAGAGGAGAGAGAGAGAGAGAGAGAGGAGAGAGAGAGAGAGAGAGAGAGAGAGAGAGAGAGAGAGAGAGAGAGAGAGAGAGAGAGAGAGAGAGAGAGAGAGAGAGAGAGACATTTTAAAAAATACATACAACATAAAGTTGTATAGGTGGTTTTTGATTCTTAATTTTGCATACATACATAACAGTTTTGTATACTATACTGCATGTTACTTGATAATTTTGTAAGAAATACATTTTAGCATACTTGGTAAATCCCAGTGTACTATGTGAGAGTTTTTCTTTAACTATTTCATGTAGTTTGTTTAATAATAGTTACAAAGAATGCTTGAGGCATATCTGTGCAAAGGCGTGTTTGACTTGATAAGTGTATATTTTATTTTTGTCTCAAGTATTATGACTATGTACTTCATATTTAAACAAAATCCTCACATTTTGTAAATAGAACGGTAAGTCATGGTTTAGAAATTTTTAGTAAAAAAATATTGTTGTAATTTAAGGATGTCATTTAATTTCAATAAGCTTTTTTGTATAGTGGTTCTGTATGGGAAATATATTTACTTTAAGTAATGATTCTCAGGGCTTTTTTGCAGTTTAAAACATTCTGTTTGATTCGAAAGCCCAATGCTATGATGCAATAATTAATGTGTGGCTCTATTAATGAATTATATAATATTTTTTTAAATATTTATTATTATATTTTAATATATGTTCCAATTTGAATAAAAGTATAATTTATTTAGAACACGCATTTGATATTTTTCAGTGTGGTTTTTCCAGTTACAATGTGTATCTATAATTAAACCTAAGAAATTAAAATCCGTAACTTGTTCAATATCTATATTGTCTATCTTCAGGGTGAGTTTCTGTATATATGTCTTTTTCTTTTGAAATATTGTATATTTAGATTGGACTACATTTAATTATAATGTATTTAATTTGAGCCATGTACTTATCTTAAGAAGTTATTCATTTATTAAAGATTCTAAGTTGTGGTCATGTATGTTATCATTGAATATGTTTAGTGTACCAGATATCAAAAGCTTTGGAAAGATCTAAATACATATTAATTGGTATGTCATCCTTATCCAGTTCGGTTATTATTATATATATATTAGTTCAAGTGCCGCGTGTTCTGTTGAATATTTCGGTCGGATACCATACTAGTGATCAAACAAAAGCTTTGACTCTTTTAATTCTTATCAAATAATTTGTTCAAGTACTTTTGAAATGCTGCAATAAGTGATATTGTCCTATAATTATTGAATACTGTTGGCTCATCTTTTTATAGACTGGGATTACTTTTGCAATTTTTTATTTACCAGAGAATGATCCTGTGGTTAGCACTTGGTTTGTTAATAAGGCTAGACATTTGGTTAGTCCTGGTTCAAGAATTCTTTAGCAATTGAGTAGACAATTGAGTAGAGATACCGTCATATCCATAGCTACTTTTGTTGGGTAAATTCATTATTGCTCTCTTTACGACATCTTCTTTAACGTATTTAAATGGGAAGATACTGTATATTATTTTATTTAGATAATATGTATGTCCAATTCAAAACAGCAAACAAATTGGAATGAATCTCAATTGAATTCGCCAATTTCTACGTAAACAAGAAGTCCTGGATGTTGGGTGTCGAGGCCGATCTCGCGACATCTTCGTTACTATGCGTTATCACGATAGGACTTTGTTTTGTTTTTGGTTGTAATAATCGAACTGTTCCCAAATAGCGTATTTTAGTTATATTGTCCGAAGGATTGTCCGTAGCAGAAGCAGTGGAACACTTTGCCGGTGACAATGATCACGAAAATCATGAATGTTAATTGATTATTATGGTGGTTGCCATGGAATTTGTGTTTGTCGATCTTGACTAATAAGGAATAAAGAATGCCTTTTTTTCGCGCAGTACAACCTGTTTGGGGCAAACGTATACATGTGTTATGGTTTTGTGCATTTAGACAAGTTGTCAAATATAAGTGCTTATCGAAAACACAATGTACAGCAATGTAAAATGCAAATACCGTAAAAGACACATACGGCCTAAATTCGTGTATAATATCTACTCTACGTAAATCGTTATATGTCTATGTTAGTGTGGTAGACTCACTATTAAATCGGACACTTAAGATAAGAAAGGTGTAACAGAAGATATTCATGACCTGATTTTCCTAGTATTCATCAGTCGGAAGCTACAACTGTCATCCAACATTAGAATATTAGTCTTGTGTCCAGTCCCCAATCAGCTCCAGTCGCGCGGAGTTTCGCCATGTATCGTGACCCACTTACAGACCCTACTTGAGAAAAAAACACATTAAAACGAATTAAACATTTGAAAAAGCGAGCAAAGTATGTCACAGAGGATAATTGGTAAGTTTGCTGTTTTGCGAAATTTGCATGAAACGCGAGGAGAAAAACAACCAGCTTTAAAATATTTAGCCTATAGGACATGATTTATTTGTTTTATGTCTAGACTGTATTTCATTTATAATTATTGTCCACGTGTTTTTACATCGAATTTAAAATGATTAAACCATTTGTCATAATATAATTGTTTTGCTTTTCGAATACTTCTTTCAAAATGCCATTGTACGTTTTTAAAGTGACCAGTGATATGCCATATTTGGAAGAATCAGGGTTAATTATTTGCAATTGTTTGTAAAGTATAACTCTGTATCCTATTGAGATTAGCAGGCCTTGAGTTATCCATGCAGACTTGTAGTTTTGTTTTAATTTCACTAATTTGCTAGTCATGTATTTGTGTTTAGCTTGGTTTATTTCATTGATGATAATATTATAATTATGGTTTGGATCAGTATTTGGGTTTGTGTCTAATTGTTTATATATATCAGAAGAGTGCATATCATTTCGTTACCTTTAACATAGCCTCTTTATTTTGTACATCAACTTGTATGAATTGTGTAGGATGATCCTCTTTAAGAATGGTATCCATGAACATAAAATAAGGATGATGATCAGAAAATAATATTCCTGCTGTACTTTGTAAAGAGCGTTTTGTTATACAAAAGAAGTTGTCAATACGTGTACCAGTGCATGTCATGAACCTTGTAGGAAGTGTGATTTGGGGGAAGAGACTGAATAAAGTTAACATATCAAAACAATTGCTACAATGTTCTTGCTCGTTTATTTTCAACATGTTTATATTGTAATCCCCCTGCGAGGTCAACACAGTTGTTTTGGTGACATGGCAAACTTGATATGACCATTGAAAATTCATTTATAAATGCGTTATAATTTTCAGTTGAGAGTCTTGGAGGTCGGTATGTTTCCTATAGTGACTGGTTGTGGTAATCCTCCTCCAGTTATTTGTATTATTTGTCCCTCCCATCGTTCATACATATTTAAATCCATCTTTATTTAGTAAGCAAAGAGTTTATCTATCTATCTATCTCTCTGTCTGTATGTCTGAATGTCTGTATGTCTGTATGTCTGTATGTCTGTATGTCTGTATGTCTGTATGTCTGTATGTATGTATGTCTGTATGTATTTAAATGTATATATATATATATATATATTTTAATATATATATATATATATATATATATATATATATACATATTAACAACCCACCTTTACTACTGCAACTGCTTCCTTGTGAAATACAGTCATATCCAGCAAACTGAATTAATGATAAGTCATCATGTTCAGATAACCAACTGTCATGAAGACGTGTTAAGCTAAATTTGTATGTAACGAAGATAAATAATTTACAAATGCCTCAAGTTCACTAAACTGTATAGACTGTTAATGTGAGCTTAACATACTGAATTGTTTACAATTTTTTGGGCTAATGAATAAAATTTACCAAAATCATGATATTATCTGCGTATTTTTGGCAGTTCATTATTTTCTTCAATAGTATTGTCAATGTTTAAAATATTGTTTCGACAACTATTTGTAATACCACCTGTAATGTGAAGAACATTTTCGTGAGTTACCACTTGTCTGTAGTTTGGATTTTACGGAAATCAGCATATTTTGAATGTGCAATGACGTCTTGTTAACAGTATGTGCCTTTAGTGTTTGAGTTTCTAAATCAGTGCATGACAAGTAGCTACATACAACAGTAGAGATAAGGACAAACATATTATGTTTGGAAAAGATATATGGAATAAGAAGAAAAGAAAAACATGTAACCGTGATCACAAGGTTTGTAGACTGACAGTAAAATAAAAGAAAAAAAGAAAAGCCAGCTAGGCATAACGTAAGAAACATCATGATATGTCCACTACCACAAACAATATGAAACAAAATATCACCATTACATGGTAATATATATAAAAGACACAACTAGGTAGTTACCTAAACAAAATGTTATAAACAATATATACATTTTTCGCAGTTTGACAGAGAGAAGTCCTCCGTATTAAGCTAGATTGAGATTTAAACAAAATAAAAATTTGAAAAAGACAAAAAAACGGGTGCTCACACATATTAATAGGAGGCACTTCAACGAAATCCTTGGCGGCCTTGTTTTTCCGTTTTCGCGTACCGCTGCTGCGCGTACCGTTTACTCAGCACCTGGGTACTGCTTTATTTCAACCGGAGTTTCCGCGGTCTTTTTACGTCAAGGTCGTATTTCGCTACGAGAATCGTATAGCTGGTGAGTTGTGCAAATTTTTCTCGATTTGATGACATAGCTGTGGTTTTATTGCAAATGTTGTAGTATCGGCTTGAATAAACCTTAACGCTTGTACTTATAGGTAAATATGCAGTACACATTTCGTTGCCGTGCCTGCTTGCGCAATATGGCTTTAGCGCGGTTCAAACATGTGATGTTTAAGCGATCTATGACCAATTGCGCGTCTTCGGAGCGTAGCGACATCGTGGATATTGAATATTAGTATTCTACTCATTTATATATGGCGCACTTATTTAGTAATTTTAGTTAATTTAGTATTGACGTGGTTTTAAGAAAATTTATTTCTTTTGAATTAAATTAGGTACTTCCAAAAAAATAAAAAAATAAACAGAGCCATATGATGTTCGAAATAGGCCTAATTTCAATTATTTGGTAAACGGTAATAAATCACATTTATTAATATAAGTTTTATTCAGTTATGACTGCCAATGCAAGTTGCTAGACAGTTATGGACATTTTAATTGTTATATATTTATTAAATATTGTTTTCTTCAGTTTTACCATGCTAACTTAAAATTATGAATATTAATTTTCTAATGTGCCATTTTACCAATATGTATTTAATTTTAGCAAGCAATGCAATATTTAATTTTTACAATTTACTTAGATAACTATTAAAACAAATTATTTTTGTGTTATTTATACTGTTACAGGTACACTATGTTAATAGGTGATCGTTCATCTTATTTAGTGTACTCCTGTTTTATGATATATTGTTGTAAATAACATATCACTACTACTAATCCTAATTATAATTAATAATAATGCAATTACTTCTAGAAATGTTAAACATTGCTAATAATTATGTATTTGTTATTTATTTAAATGATTGGCATGCTTGAATTTACAGTAATACTGACATAATGTGTTTGATGAATTATTGTAGTTATTGCATACACTTTGAATTGTTTTATTTCAGAAATCTCGCACCTGTAAATTACATACATGAGTATGCATAATTACAAGCTTCGTTTGACTGAAGATGACACAAAACATATCTATGCTCTCTGAAGTTACAGTCCCTGTGAACGGGACATGTTACTGCAGTTTTAATGGACAAGAACACAACATAATTTTATTGCCGGATCAAAACTGTTTTTGTCAGTTAACTATGAAGATACAAAACCTACAAAGTCTTCAATATATCACATGCGTCATCTGCTTACACTAATTTATAATTTGTTACACAATTTTTCTCGCTAAATGCGACACATAATACACACATTTACACTGAGCATACTGATAGTGATACAGTGTCCTTATTTACTTTAATCATCAGTCATGGATATCATGTTGAATAATACAGACATCACTTTACAACTTGATTACAAGACACTGGAATTTTACGGTTTCTGTACGACACGGAAGACACTGGATTATGAACATTCCTGCGTAGATCTTGCAGAATATTGTGAATATTGCAAAAAGACAATATTGCGATGTGGAGTAATGTGAGCAGCTTCTTCATCTTGCACTTCATCCCTGTGGATGTAAACGCAGAAAGCAGTCTTGCATTTGGCACAAGAGATGTTAGAGTCTGTGATGAAACACTGTGAACATTTATAAACATTACTTCATCAAGTTCATGTTGAAATGAAGAATATTATGAAACGGTAAATCTTGATTACTGGCCTCAACTGAACCTGCAGCATTTGTTCAAAATGTAACCACATGGTCATCCATAAACAAGTGAATTATGACGACTGTGCATCATTGTCATGCATTGATCTGTTGAGTTTGCTATTTCGTTAATATTTATTAATTAAGTTATTAGTTATGCTGTAATGACATGTATTTATTGATGGTTGGTCATAATGTTTCAAGTGGTTCTAAACATTGCATAACTTCATAATTATTTACTGCAGGCTTTCATCAAAACGTAACTACCAGTCGAGTTAGCATGCTAACGTTAGCCAATATTAACTTATTAATTGTTAATATGAAATTACTGGCTAATGTATATTTACTACCGTAATTGATGTGGCAATGTCTTAATAATTATGCACATTACAAACTTATTTTCATGTGCACGTCTATACGAAGCCCGGCTACTAATTATGTAGTGATTTATTAAATATTTTATTATTAATATTACATAACGGCTTAATTTATATCTCTTACTGTAAGTAAGGTGGTTCCACAAATGTCATGTTTATATAATATTATAAACATATTCATGGACATTGTGGTATTTTACCTAAACATTTCTGTCTGTCGAGGTGGCCTGTAATTATCGCCTATTAACTAATTAATTAATTTATGTATTATTACATGACTAGTTAACATATATTTATTCTCATAATCGATGTAATTGTGCACACTGCATAATATGTATAAATATATTCATATTTATGGATCCCGCTGGTCTTAATTAGAATGTTTTGGCATGTTAATTTGGTGCACTACTAAACTAATATTAGCTAATTAACTGAATTAATTAGCATAGCATGAAAATAAATCAATATTGAAAATGTATTACTCCATTCAATGCATTTCAAAATACTTCAAACAGTATGCTAATATGTTATATAAATAACAAAGTTATGCCATTTTAAAGTCGCTTTTATTCAAATATCTATCAACAGAAACACAAGAATGAGTTCATTTTACCATTATAAGTAATAAGAGATACATAACATTTGCGCCATTTTCCCGTCTTTAAATTGCAATAACTTTGCATCTAATATAGGTATCGGAATAAAACTAACAGTTGTCTGATATGTAACTTATTACCTTTCATTTACGCATACTTCCAAATTATCGTCTTGACACGTTGAGTGCAGTTTACGGCTTTGCATAGGTCAAGGTTGTTGTAATGTTTATTGATCGGTATTTGAACAAATTTAGGCTGCATCTGATTTAAATTATAAATAGTTACCTTTGCATTATTATACTCGATGACAGAATTTCAATTTGAGATGTTGGCGCTCTTTTTATAAGTTTGCGATTTAAATATTCACACAGCGAGTACAAAGTCATAAGTTGTTGACAAATGATCGGTGGGGCATATTTTCAAACACATTTTGACAAGTAGTATGCACATGTTGCCAAACTGTGCCAACTGTATAGATGATCGTTTTGTATGACGGCGAAGTGCTCAGTGGCGTAGGCCGTGGATCACGTAAGTGAAACGCATTTTGAAAGTTCTTTTTAATTTGTCCCTCAGATTCTGTTTTGGGGTGGGTTTTCGTTAAGTGCACTTTATCTTAGTGAAACAGGCTCTGGTCAGATTTGGTTTGGCATTGTCACTGGCACAGGGGTGGATATCTCGAATCGGCATCGTAAGTCTAAAGTTACAATGCACTTACGAGAAATTTAAAAATGACGTTACGACGCGATACATGAATATCATGAAAGGATTGTAAAGCTTTCATATCGTAAATAGGTATGCGTTTGAGATAATACGTACGAGCATGCGCAGTGCATATGATGCAATACGTTGGCTAACGTACTTTATAGTGTTTTATGGAAGTTCAGACCCTTTCTCGATTTGAACTTTTAATTGATGGCCCAGTTCCACCATGTTAGATTTTCGCTTTGTACCATCAGCATGAAAAATGGCCATTGACATCGGCCCTATCGGGTGGCTTAAAACGGCGGCCACAGAAACACCATTTGCTGCACCTAGCCAATGACCGGACTTGTCGGAACACAAACTTTGAATTAATGCCTGCTGTCACAACATCTCCCTTACCACACACGATCTTGGTCTAGTTCGCTGTGTCAGCAAATGTTTTCAGGCCTGACTTGTAGATTGCGCTGTAGAAGCTGCATGTTTCACCTGATTCAATTGCGCCAGTCACAAATCTCTCTAGCTTGACCTACACATCACCTACACTGAGGATCGAATTGTGCACTGATGCTCAGTAAACAGGTTGCTGAGTACATGAACATTGGTCTCGAACGAATTTGCCATAATGATTAGTGTTCGCTCACGCTCTACAGTGTGTATGTCAGTAGTTGTTTCTGATCCTTGTCTTCAGTCTTTTTGGACAAACCACTCCTTTCTCGCATTACGTTTGTATAGTCACTCACGATGGGTGTCATCAATGACCACGTGATGAGTTCTAGCTGGAATATTGCACAGCTTCCCTTTGCATTCTGAAGCCTGTTTTCTCTCGGCCCATGTCTGTCTAGATCCCATTGAAAACCCGGGAATCGGACGTACTACACATTATCCAGCATGAAAGGGGCTTCGAATTTATTGTGTGAGTATCAACATGTCAATAGTGTAGAATGGAGTCCACCTGGCATTTGTTTTCTGTAAGTAGCAAAGAAATGTGGAACCACGACCTGTTGCGTGTGTACACGAAGACGTCTGTCACATTATCGCTCTTCCCGAACGTTTAGTAGACGGATTTATAAGATCGGGATTAACTGAACCGACAACGTGGTTGTTGGTGACTGGATATATCCCGACCTCTGGAAGTTCATCCGGAAAAGTCCATTCACTTTCTGAGCAAAATGAAGCAGTCGTTGCTCAATTGTTTGAACAACGTGCGTGATGTTGGCCGACTGCTGCTAGCATGTTCGTACACTTTCGCATCATTGTGTCTACGGTGGCCATGTGTGCTGGTTTTGCATCAATGATTGGCGAGTATGTAACAGTTGTTATATAGTTCTCTTCCGGGAGAAGTTGTGGTAGAATCGGTACAAAAATGGGACTATCCGATATGGAGTAATGTCAGCACCGTTTGGCACGGGTAACACACTCGAGGTCGTAATCTGAAGAGACACCATGCTAGATCTAGTACTTCTGAAATACCATTTCTCTTCGAGTTGGCGCTTGCACGGATGTTTTGTGTCACTCAGACTTCTCACAAAGTTCTGGTTATTTTGTCTTGTGTGCCCTTTTGCAAACTATGTTGTTTCTTAACTATATGTAGTTTACACAAATGCATTGTTACTATTAATATTGTGCTGTTTTGTTTGTAGGTGTTTCCCTTGAAAATCGACTACGATGGTGTAACAAGTTAACGTTGTTTGACAGAATACGTTGTACTCTTTTCAAATTATCAACTATTGTACTGGTGTATTTGTTGGTGTTTCCATCGATAATTAACAACAAATGGTGTAAATAGTTAATGTTATTTGATGGCGGTGTTGTAATCGTTACAGGTCCGTGTGATAACACGCCGTGCAGGAATGGTGGTGTGTGTCACGAATCTGGAAAGACGTACTATTGCGCGTGTCAAAAAGATTACATTGGACTCCAATGCGAAATTATATTCTTTTAATTCTTATATATATATATATATATATATATATATATATATATATATATATATATATATATAATATATATATATATATATATATATATATATATATATATATATATATATATATATATATATATATATATATATATCAAAATATATATATATCTAAGGTAGTGAAACATTCGTCTCGTCTTCTCAATTCACCGATCCCGAATAAAAAAGTAAAGGTAAGTTTTTATATAGGGCAGTATCTAGTTCTCAGCACCGTTCAAAGCGCTTTACACTTTACTTCCCTGACATACATGTTCACTCAGACACCATATCGGCTTCTTTGGGAAGCATCCAGCCATATGCTACAATTAATGCGCGAAGGCTGTTCGTACACATATCCACCACGGTCTATAGCCAGGTACTCATGTATACAGCTGAGTTAACTGTAGCAAAGTAGAGTGGAAAAAAATCCTTAATGTTTTAACAACGCAGCACAGGATTCCAGCCCGGGTTCTCGTAGATTACATCCCATACCAACGTGGTTTCACTAATGTCTTCTTCTCTTCGAGTTATTGAACGAGTTTATCTCTTACTGTTATCATGTATTTGGTATGCAGGTGTTGCAGTACCTCAGGTATTGCAATACCTCTGTGAGTGTGACGCCCCTGTCATGCAGAGTTGTAAATCATTGCTTTGTCGTACAGATTATTGCTAGAACCGAAGGATGACGGAGTAAACCCTAACCAGAACACCATGTCACTGTGGCAGCATCAAGTGCGGTTGATGTATGGAACTCCCAACATCTCTCGACAAGCCACTGCAGGGACAAATAGTTTGCGTCTGTCTTGACATGTTCTTGTCGTTGTGAGACCTCTATATGCTCCCCGAGCGAGCCAGCGGCACTTAACACTTTTTTGCTGGGAGCTTCGATGAATTGTACAACTGCACGAAACATCTTACCGGATCGGCCGTCGCCCGGGTTACCAAGGACTGCGCTATTCGACCTCATCTTCTGTCGACAGTGGAAACTAAGCTAGGAAGAAGAAGAAGAAGAAGACAAGTACTGACAATTACACAATGGAACATCAGGAATCTCCTCGACCGAGAAGCAGCTGACTGACCAGAAAGACGCACATCACTAATAGCAATGGAATGTGCCTAATACAATATTGACGTCGCCGCCTTATGTGATACATGGTTCTCAGAGTCTAGTAATGTCAACGACTTGGAATACTCTTTCTTCTGGAGCGGCAAACCCGAAGGAAAAAAGAAGGGAGACCGATGTGGGGTTTGCTATCAAAAAGGATATCGTCACAAAACTGACAGAAAAGCCACAACAACAGTAACATAATCATGACGATGAGACTACCTCTGAGCAATGACAATTTTGCTACAATCATCAGCGTGTACGCTCCAATAATGACAACCCACATGAAAACAATGAGGCCTTCTACAACCAGCTGGCAAGTGTGCTCAGTGGCATCCCTCATACATATAAGCTACTGCTAATAAGAGACTCAATGCGAGGATAGGAAGACACACTGACAAGTGGCCCTTGGTCATGGGCAAACATGGGATTGGTAAATGCAACTCCATTGGCGAGATTAAACTGGCTCCGTGCTCTGGGTTCAAACTGATAATGACGAACAGAATGATAAACGCAAAACCACTTGGATGCATCCTCGTTCCGGACACTGGCATATGATCGACTTCGTCGTCACGAGGAGTCGGGATAAGATGGACATCCACAGTACCTGACCCATGCGTGGAGCTAACTGCTTGACCGATCACCAGATGCTGAGGTCAAACGTCGCTTTCAGAATACGACAAAAAAAACACAACATGCAAGGGACAAGTAAGCCGACCAAGCTCAACACGGCAAAACTAAGTACCATCAGCCATAGTGAGAGTTTTGAGCAGGAAATCGCCAAATGGGAGGAGAAGGAAAGCTCAACACCAGACGAGGAATGGGCAACTCTGCAACAGGTCGTATACAACACAAGGCTTGACAAGCCAGACAGAAAACACCAAGACTGGTTCGACCCCAAAGACCAGGAGCTACATACTCTTATGAGCAGAAGAGACCAAGCCCACCAAAGAGTTTTGCAAACCAGGAGCACTAAATCCACCATTACAGCATGCAAAGATGCCTGCAGACTGCTACAAAAACGCACCCGTGCACTGAAATCAGACTACTGGGAAAAATAGGCAGTGGAGCTACATCGAGCTGCTTACAGAAAAGACATGAAGGGTTTCTACAATGGACTGAAGGAAATGTGGGAACCCAAGAAGAAGGGTCCTGTCCTCGTGAAATCAACAGATGGAATAGACACCTTCTCTGATAGCGAGTTGTGACAAGATGGAGTGAACACTTCCAGAAGCTACTCAACGTACAACGTCCATGGAAACAAACTGAACTCTGTTCTGGAATTCACCTACCTCGGAAGCACTACATCAAGTAATGGATGCAATGGCGAAGAAATACAGAGGAGGATGGCCAAGGCTAGTGCACCCTTCGGCTCACTACGCCAGCGACTCTGGAACAACCACCATATGACCAAGCAGGTTAAAGGCAAGATATACCGTGCAATTGTGCTGTCCATCCTCCTACACGGAGCCGAGGCATGGACAGTGTACAGACGATATGCGAAAAAGCTTCATGCCTTCATGATGCGACATCTGCGTTCGATCATGTGGATAATCTGCATGGACAAAGTGACAAACAAGGACATACTCGAACTGACAGGGCCGCCATCTATGGAAGATCTTCTGATCACCTCACGAGAATGTCACCAGACACGCTACCAAAGCAGATTCGCTACACTCAATTGTCTTCTGGTCACATCAAGAGAGGGCTCCCTCGTCTCCTGTGTAAGGATACCACCAAGATAAACCTGAAGCCAAGAGACATAAATACCGACTGATAGGCATCACTCTCACAGCAGAGAGATAGATGGAGAGCAATAGTCAACTGATGGAAGCTATCTCTGTCACATCGCGACCGACAACATGATGATGATGATGATCATCTCTTACTAGAGTTCTGCCGTTGTACGTCGCCATCTTTCGTCTACTTACCCTCTTTCGTCGGCCCTTGTTAACCCAGGTATTCTAGGAACCCCCTACACGTAGTCCTAGTTGACAATAGCCGCCTCATTCGTCATATATCTTTTAGATGCATGGCCGAAGAAATGTTTGGAGAAGCACCCTTATAATATATATATATATTAAAGACATTCAATTAATCAATATATATATATATATATATATATATATATATATATATATATATATATATATATATATATATATATATATATATTGATTAATCGATTGTCCTTTAATATTTTTACGCCCGTAGTTTGTATTATATTATGAGACTTAAATGCTTATGATGTTAACAATAAATTATGCAATACATCACTCATGGGTTCCCAAGATCCACTGACCATAATCTTCTTACCAACATGATAGAGTTGAGGTATATTAACATGTTCGCATATATTATGGCTTTGTTTTAGCTGCACCAATTAAGCGTTGCCTATTCTCGCCCACGCCAAAAAAACAGGGAGAATGTATCTTGCCTTGCCACTGTACCAAGGGCTGCGATACACGCACAGGCGCATGTATCAAAGGTGGTCGCTGTGTAGACGGTCATCCCTCCCAGTACAAGTGGCACGGGCCTGCGTGTCATACAGGTGAACGGAACTGTTTCACACACACAGGCACACGCACACATACGCTCACACACACACACACACACTCACACACTCACACACACAAACACACACACACACTCACACACACACACACACACACACACACACACACACACACACACACACACACACACACATACACAACGTACTCCTGAGGTATAGACCAAATGGAGATTAATATCGGAGGCGGGAAACAAGTACAAGCGGAGATTGATGCTTCCCACGAATTACCCATTCACATCTTGTATCGCCGCCGCCTATATATATATATATATATATATATATATATATATATATATATATATATATTATATATATATCGGATCAAAATGTAATATGTTCCAAATGTACCTACATTATAAAATGGTATATATATATATATTTATATATATATAATATATATATAATGTGTTGCATTTTGAACAGGCACCGATGGGATTTATAATCGATATATATATATATATATATATATATATATATATATATATATATATATATATATATATATATATATATATATTATATATATATATACACAATATACATACATATATATGTATATTGTATATATATATATATATGTATATATATATATATATATATATATATATATACACACACAATTTTGGACCAATCTTGCAACGATTTTGGGACATATTGACATTTTGGATCCTGTGCCCGGGTCCAAAAAAGCCATTCATAATTACGAACAACATGTTTGGTATGTCTAAGTCATGAAATACGTGGTATACGTCTTCATTAATTTGAAAATAAGTGGTTTCCTAAACAAATATGATATTACTGTCTCGTTGCGAAATATATGTCCTCTTTTCTATCATCATCCGACAGGCGACGCTGTAGTTTGTGCGAATGTTGTCTTCGCTAACGATTAAATTACATTATTATTTACACTTCGTCTATTCTAACACTCAGCACATGCAAGTGTGAATGGACGGGGCCGACACAGAGCCTAGACAGCGACTCGTTCAAAACGTATACGTGTGTGTGATGCAGTTTTGAACATATCTGTATTCTCATTTCTTTGATCCTTATTACATACTAACCTGGTTTACTAAGTTCTGCTTTGAATACATGTATGTGTTCATCTCTTAGTAGTGTTCTGACGTTGCACATGATTATCTTTAGTCTCCTTACATGGTTCGGTGGCTCGTTTTGAACACATTTGTATTCTCATTTCTTTTATCTTGATTACATACCAACCCTTGCATTATATTTAATTTATTTGTATTTCTTTGTTATACACAGAGCAAGTTCTCAAGGTTTTGTTTCGTTGTGCGGGCTTAAGTTGCAAACAACACCCGATGAGTAGCCTCCGTGAAAATTTGCTCTCAATGAATATTACGTTTATTTGTAAAGAATATGATCAATTTTTTCATTGAGAACGGTGCTAATGCATGAAGTATTCTAATTTAGACATGTTTTCAATAAATAACATTAAGCATAGTAATGTATTCTAAAACGTACATTTCTTCACAACACTTAACTTCCTGACGTTCACCTTTGCTGTTTTGTGAAAGCCGTTATCGTATTGGTTGATCACGAATTAGAAGCTTTTTATTCATGGAGCTGAGCTTTGGAAATAGCCTGTTCGTATTACAAAATTATTGATTATTGAGATAATTGAGCTATATAATTATGCAATTATGCAATGCTAAGCTATGCGTTTAATTAGTCCATACACATATTTAAGCGCCGCCGTTCAATACCAGTAAATTAACGACAATGTACGCCGCTGCGTATGAGTGTTTAAAATAATTAATAATATACCTTCAAATTAATATAATTAATGCCCTTAATCGTGACCAATCGGAACAGTTATGTTAGCATGCTTCGTTTTTTTTCAGATTAGCGTTCACTGAACTATTTAAAGGCATTTCTTTGTGTTTACATGTCGTACTTGATTAATAATTAAATGCATACTTTTGTTATGTAACACATATCTTTGTAACTTAAAATAAGAAACATGTATTCAAATAATAACAAGTGGAACTTACGTATTGTCATATCTGACGTTGGCTGTAATCTTATTTCAGGAAATATTGCCTATAGAAAGCCTGCGGAACAGGGTTATGACCACACTTCCGAATTTCTCAGAGCCGAATATGCCACTGATGGAAACACTGACCCCACAATGAGGCATTTTCACTGCGCCTATGCGCAATCTCGAGGGAAATATCATCATTCGTGGATGGTTGACCTGAAGGGCCTGTACGAAATCGAGAATGTAACCTTATTCGGATCAAATGGTGAGTAAATACAACCACTGTCGTCTACAACATCAGTGAGGTCCATTGGGCGCGTGGTAGAACGTGTGGCTGGGTCGAGTCGACTTAAAATGTGATACTATGTGGACATAGAGAATGGTGGTATATGTCCGTCAGTTTACTTCCGCCTGTCAGCCTGTCTGCCTGTCTCTGTCTGTCTGTCTGTCTGTCTGTCTGTCTGTCTGTCTGTCTGTCTGTCTGTCTGTCTGTCTGTCGTGTGTGTGTGTGTGTGTGTGTGTGTGTGTGTGTGTGTGTGTGTGTGTGTGTGTGTGTGTGTGTGTGTGTGTGTGTGTGTGTGTGTGTGTGTGTGTGTGTGTGTGTGTGTGTGTGTGTGTGTGTGTGTGTGTGTGTGTGTGTGTGTGTGTGTGTGTGTGTGTGTGTGTGTGTGTGTGTGTGTGTGTGTGTGTGTGTGTGTGTGTGTGTGTGTGTGTGTGTGTGTGTGTGTGTGTGTGTGTGTGTGTGTGTTATGTGTTTATGTGTGTGTGGGTGGTTATATATATATATATATATATATATATATATATATATATATATATATATATATATATATATATATATGTATATATATAATTCAGTTGAATCTGGTATAAAACAGGAACGTGTTCTGACTTCTGACCTCTTCAACAGCGCCATTGACCACCTTATGTGCGACTGACCAGCCTACATTAGTATCAAACATGATGTGGGTAACCTGACTGATCTTGGCTCTAGGTTATAAAACCGTACTCAGTACTCCGTGCTCAAATTCCATGCTCAAGCCTCGCTTTCACACTGTGCTCATACTCAACGTAGGTCACCAAACTGTCTGAGTACGGTATCGTACTCACACTTGAGCTTGAAACGTCCAGATCCTGAGTATGCTCAAGACCGTGCTCAACGCCGCACTCAGACTAACAAAGATGGCAGGTCACGTAGAAATGGATCCATTTCATTGTCAAAGTTCGTCGCTTTTGACAAGATATGCAGTCCGATGTCAACGTCCGAGTCGCTTACGCAGTTGCGGTCGATATATTTGAAGAGGTGGTGTAACAAGAATTATTTGACAGGCACTGTGTTGTGTCTAAAACGGCAGTGTTTACTGAACATTTGCAAACTTAAGCGGCAGACGACGACAGTAGTATACAGTGTTGCAATAATCATGCTTTGGTGGCATTTGTTTGGTGATGGGACCATTCGTTTACTGCTTGGCGACACAAGCTCATCACCAGTTACCAGTCGAAATTTCCCCCAAAACTGTGCGTTGTCGTTGGACGAGTAATGAAGTACAGTCGTGGACATTTGGCTATACCGACGGTACATGTAAACCTTTCTGACCTTCTCGAAATAAACAAGAATAACATGAACGAAGGACAAATTTATACACTTTAGTTATTAAAAAGAATAAGAATCTAAATATTATTATTATACTCCTTTTTTAAACAGAACAAATAAAATCAGTGGTAGAATGAATATTGCAAATGTTTTAATTAATTCTTTTTAAATATAGGTCAAACACAAGCCAAACCAATTCCCAAATGCTCCAATAGCTTTAACCAATACATGAAAGAAAGGATATATATATATAATTATTACCATATAATATGTACTATTTGGACATTCTTGAAATAAACAAGAACAACATGAACGAAGAACAATGTTAAATATTTCAGTTATTAAAAAGAATGTTATGATTATACTCCTTTTTAAACAGAACAAATAAAATCAGTGGCAGAAAGAATATTGGAAATGTTTTAATTAATTATTTTCAAATATACTCACACGCAAGCCAAAACATGTATAAATGCCCCAATAGCTTTAGCCATTACATGAACGAAAGGGTAGAAGGCTCTTTAAACCTGTTACTGTTGAAGATATTTTGGCCTTAGTATACATTGCTAAAATGTCATGTAAAAAGATCATGATGGTATTGATGTATGCCTAATTATGATGGTAATACCATATGCCAATATTCTAAAATATCTTAAACACATATTCAACAAACATCTACAAAATGGAGATTTTTCGGATAACGTGAAAATTGTGCGGGTAATCCCTATATTAAAACAATTAATGATGCACATGATTTCTCTCTAACTATGAGCCAGTGTCTGTTTTTCGTCAGTTCTCGAAAATACTAGCAAGTATATTCATACAAGATTAACGTATTTCTTGAATATTAGCAACTGTACAATGGGAAGTATGGATTTAGAAAAGAAACACTCAACTATAATAACAATATTATAAGTGGTAGAGCGATTAACAACAGCAATGACTAACTAATGATCCTCAATAGCAGTTTTTACATATTACAAAAATAAGGCATTTAACATTATTGACAACAGCATTTTGTTACAGAAACTAGATCATCATGCATTACAATTGCAGTATAAACTTGGTTACATAGCCAACTGAACACCAGAAAACAGTACGTATCTATGAATGACACCAATTTATCGTACCAAAATATAACATATGGTGTACCGCAAGGTTCCACACTTGGTCCAATTTTATTTAGCCTATATTTTATGGTATGTGTAAACTATCAACTGTTATGACACGTATAATATTTACTGATGACACCAATCTCACAATTAGCATAAATGGAAATAATTTCTAAATCTGTTATATTACATATTATACTATCAGTTAGGATGGAATGATCATAGTAAGAAGATCAACAATAAAATGGCTAATAATGTGTTAATTGTGAATAGAGTCAACCACCTATGCAATATTCATGTGTTATATACTCTGTACTCATAATGCCTAAAATGTTCTTAATTACTGCTATGAAGTGTGGGGAAATACATATGACAACAGGATACCACCGTTATATATGTTACAGAAATATTTTAAAACTGTGTGTATACGATATGACTGATTTCAATAGTATGGTTTTTTATGTTTAAGTTAACAACAATTTGCTTCCAGATCATTATGTTAAGTTATGTTGAGAGAGTATGTGATAGTCACAATAATAATACATACAACATAAATATTAATTTCAAAATACATTATAATATAATTAGTATTATGGAATCAGGTATAGTCAGTATTATGGAATCAAGTATAGTCAGACCTGTATCAATTTATAAAACAGTAATTTTAATAACAATGATCAGTATGTGTATTACTTGTAATATAAAATATAGCATGATGTATTACTGTATCAAAATACATAGCAAAGTGTGTGTAATTTGTTTGTTAACATTGTGTTTATGTAATACAAGAAATGAGTTTCGATGCCTATGCGAATATACACATAATCAGTATGTGGTTTCTTGCATTTCCTGTCAACACACCTATATATTGTGTTTCTTATTAAATTTATGCACAGCAGATAAATGCCGTGTATATATTCATGTTTATGTGTTACATAAGAATTCACCCTGTAGAGTACATGCACACTTTGTTGAGTAAATTCAATTCAATATCTACATTCACAATTACGTGACATAGTTGCACAATGCTATGCCACACCCGGCACGGTTGCATAGTGTTGAAATCATAGACCTCTCAATTCAGTGAATTCATCCGGGTAGATAACAATTCTAAATCGCATTGAGCTGTTTTAATAACTTGATGCAACACTATAAGAAGTGTTTGTTACTTAAGGCTAAAGTGTCACACATGTACATGGAATTATGTCAAATGACCTTTCTGAAGTAGTCTAATGCTTTGCAAATAATAACTTGTCATTATAGATATAATGGGTATGGGATATAATATTAAATGCCACCAAACTGCATAAGCACGCATTTGGGAAAGGCAACGTTACAAGTCTTTGATTGGATGTGGTGTTAGCTTAATATCAGAAATGTGTGTTTCTGTGTGACCCCACAATTTTCCTCCGGCTTAACCGATCAATAACGGCAGCTCTCTTACAAGTAGTTTGTCAAAACAGGAACTGTATTACAATTTAACATATTCACATGTCAGTACCATAAATAAATTTGTGCTTTCTTAGCTTTGGAAACTTACGATTGTTTTATTGCAGATAATATAAGCTGTAATACAAGTACAGATGCTAAGGTATTTATTTATTTATTATAAACACCGGCGACGGCGTAGATCGTCCTAAGTAGTAAGTAACATCGACACCGATGACGGCGTTGCCATTGGCATTGCCGTTCAGCCCGCAGCCAGCCTGGCCTTAGCCTTAGGCATGCTTGATACGCATTCTCAGCTGAGCGTGAGATCTGAGTCTGAGCACGGAGTTGAGCATGAGCACCGATAGTCCGTCGGTAAATGTCAAATAATTCAATCTTGTCATGTTTTTGGGTATAATCTTGGCAACAGGTTTTAAATCATCTAAATAGTATATACAAGTTAAAAACCCTAGTTGTCATTTTATCTATTAGGTCCCATAGCGATTTAGTCAAATTTTATTTCGCCGTACGTTAATAACTGTTTCATCTAGAGAAATAATTGTGGTATGTGGATATATGTTCTATGGAACGTGATTTCAAATAAACCATATCTTGAATGTTCCGTCTTTCGCGTCCGCCATTTTAAAAGATGACTGTCGTCAACACAAATGTCACAATATCTCAAACACTACACCACATTGAGCAGACATGTTGATGAAATTGGATAGGTTGGTGAATAGCAATGCATATCAATGTACATTTTACCTTTATTAACATTCATATATGCGCTTTTTGTAAAGATGGCGTCCGGCTCAGCCATTTACCCATATCTTAAGAACTACGTAATCTAGATACATACAATTGATGTCAAGATGTAAGGTTTTTAGATATGATTATTTAGATTGTAATACTCTTAGCCTTGATTGACTTTCAAATATCCGCCATTTGTAATATCCGCCATTTTTGAAGATGGCGCCCGACAAAATCTCTAAAAGTATTACATCCATAGCTTAAGAACTCTGTGGCTTAGAGACCAACATTATTAGAAGTAATTCAGTGTTGTATTACGTTTGACTTACCGTTGTAGCGCTTACATTTTTCCGAACGTTAAAAACGTTCCGGTTGACGTTTCTGCCCATGCGCAATATATGTAAAAATCATTAATGTGCAGCGAAAAGAAAAAGCATTTATGGTATAAATATTACGGGTTGTTCGTTAGGATGTATATAACCGCTCAGCAAAGTTATTTGTCGCAAATTAACACGAGGCAAACAAGTTTTGAGGCATATTTTGATAGCAAGCGTAAATCACGTGACAGTAGTGCGCCATAATCTGTGACAGTGATTTATAAAAAAAACGTAATATTTTATTGCGTTGAACGACATTTTAAGAAACTCTTCACAGTAATCATCACAGGTAAGTTAACGAACAACTCGTGGCATTTATACCGAAAATGCTTTGTTGTTTCGCTGGACATTGGTGATTTTATATTTATTGCGCATGCGCAGAAACGTCTACCGGAACGTTTTAACGCCCGGAAAAATGTAAGCGCGACACCGTCATTCTAATAGGCCCCATCAAACAGTATTATTTATGTATCTGAAGAGAGCCTGTTATCCCTATGTCTTATGATCTATGAATCGTCGTACATTGAAGCTGATGTGGAACTATAGATGTTTCGAGGCAACGATTTAAAGATGGCTCTTAGATATTCTGTAAAACGGTTGGCCAATTCAAACATTGGTTTATTGATTACAAAATTATGCCATAGGTTATTAAAACTCCCAATATGTTCATCCACCGCCCCCACCCCACGATCCCCATCCCACATCCAACATCCACTGCAATTGCACGGCATTGTGAAGCGCATGTTGGCTTTTATGCATGAAAACTGTCTTCCACAAACTTTCACCTGACTTCTGGAAACTTTCACACAACCTTTTTTACTTGAGTATCTTATGATAAGCACCAGGGTGACAAAGGACAAAGGAAAGCCTGCTGTCGTGGAGTCTAACTGCAATGTAGATGGAATAGAAAGATAGCTGTGAAACTGGGATTCTGAAGGCAACATCATTACTCTTTCCCAGGATGCTAGCTATAACACGATCTTCAAAAGAAGATTTGACTTGAAAGCAATAATTGGCACTCACGAGTTTGCAAAGAGAAACTGGATGTTGATGGAACAAATAAATCGAGCCATCTAACAAATGATAAAGAAACAGTTGCTGGAGAATATTGTGCAGGCCAAAAGTGGCACAACTTATTATTATTAATATTAGTTTTAACACATAATAAATAGCCTTTTATTTTATTGTACAGCGCTTTGAGCATATTTGGATATTGCGCTTGATAAATAATAAATATTATTATTATCATTATGTTATTATTATTATATAAATCCGTCCAATAGAGATGCTGTCTCATAGTGGATGGAATGACAGCCTTGCAGGGTGTTGGTGGCTGTCAAGAACTTTAGTAACTACAAAGACGATAACAAATCATATGTTAAGCTCATCCAATCAAAATCTCGAGGGCATGGCCAAGTGATCTTTGACAGTTCTACGAAAGTATCCTCACTGAATGAATCAACACCGTGCTAAGGTAATTCCAAGGGAATAATATGCAAAATAGTAGATTATTTAACGTGCATCAGACTTCTATACCTGGCTTAAAATGTCTTCGACATGAGAACTGCTGAGAATCTAGTGACCGTGCACGTAATGATGTCAAGAAAAAAACCCGACTGCCATGTGTCTACAGGTGTAAGCATACCCAAAGAAGCAAACAGTCGGACGAATCAACATATTGTGGAAGTTGCAGAAACATTAATAGTCTACCTATAATCCCAACACACTGATGTCGTGCTCTTTGCACTTCGCTGGGACACACATTTGGGTGCCAGTTTCACAGCATTTCTTCCGTCTTCTCCAGTCGAGGCTTTGACAGTATTACAAGACGGAGCAATCCAGTGGAGGCTTTGACAGTATTACAAGAATGAGCAATCCAGTGGAGGCTTTGACAGTATTACAAGAAGGAGCAACCCACTGGAGGCTTTGACAGTATTAAAAGAAGGAGCAACCCACTGGAGGCTTTGACAGTATTACAAGAAGGAGCAATCCACAGGAGGCTTTGACAGTATTACAAGAAGGTGCAATGCACTGGAGGCTTTGACAGTATTACAAGAAGGAGCAATCCACAGGAGGCTTTGACAGTATTACAAGAAGGTGCAATGCACTGGAGGCTTTGACAGTATTACAAGAAGGAGCAAGCCAGTGGAGGCTTTGACAGTATTACAAGAAGGAGCAATCCACTGGAAGCTTTGACATCATTCTTCATTCGCCAACGCTGTTTAGGCTGGTGTAGACATATGGAGTGCGTGATCTGCACCATTCTGGTTTTGACCCACAATAAAGGTGGCGAAGCACAAGAAGAAGCCCAATACTCGGTGATCATATTCCGCCGCCCATGACCGGGCCACTGCTGGCATTGACTTCACAACCGGCGCCCTGATGTGATTTAACCGCTCCCTCAGGAAATAAGTTATTAGAGAACCACTTCGTCTAAACTCCTTTAAAATCTCGCGACCCTTTTAATTTACAACGCTGTCAATTTGAGCATTTTGGAAAAGCATCTCATGATATCACTAATACTTCGACTTCACTATTATGCATAATGTTGTGGTACAAATGTTCATATACTTTTTTTACAGGGAAGAATTTACAAACACTCAGAGGATTAACGGTTAGTGTGAGCGAATTAGGGGATCATACGTACACGGTATGTGCTGTGCGAAATGTCCCTTCAGTAAGTGGACGGACAGTCACTCTTCCATGCAAAGGCAAAGTCAGAAACTTGAAAGTCAAACGGTTGCCCAACACTTGGAAGGACAGTGCACTGGCCCTTTGCGAAGTCGTCATTACCGGCCGTAGACTCGTGTGTAAGTTTTGCAAAACATTGGGTTTGCACATATATGTGTTAGCAGCAGGATGATAGTGTTACAAATACAACATGCTGCGTGAATGCAAGTGTTTGTTCGCATTAGAGAGAAATGCTTCTCACTTCATTGTATTAACTTATTAAAATTCGTCCTTTCTTCGTGACAGAACCAGGCTTTCAAGACAGAAATATAACAGATGCAACGTTTTTGTTGGCAGATGAAGTGGGTGAATAAATGAAGTATTGCATGTGCGTACATATATATAATATTTATATATATATATATATATATATATATATATATATATATATATATATGTATATATACACACACACACACACACACACACACACACACACACACACACACACACACACACACACACACACACACACACACACACACACACACACACACGCACACAAATATTAGAACGAAAGAGGAACAAATTCGCGAGATGAGGATGTTGAAAATAATTAAAGGAGTAACATTGAGAGACAAAGTAAAGAGTGTGGGCATCAGAAAGGAGCATACAAATGAAACTAAGAGAAATGAGACTACGCTGGTATGGACACATGCAGAGAATGGAAGAAAACAACGAAGTGAGAACAGTTGGTGACATGGGAGAGCCAGGAAAAAGGCCAAGGGGGAGACCAAAACGGAGATGGATGGATTGCGTCCGAAGGGATATGCAGGCACTGCGGATCACCCCGGTGGATGCTCAGGACAGAACATTCTAGAAATCAAGAATTCGGGCCGCTAACAACCTAGTGGGAAAAGGCGAAGAAGGAGAATATATATATATATATATATATATATATATATATATATATATATATTGTATATATGTTGTGTGTATATATATATACACTCTCACGTACTGGCAGCTGATGGATCGATTAAAAATCAAAGATGTACCACGTGACGTCATCACAATCATTAAAGGAACATTCTTCTAGTGTACACATACGCACACAAGCACACGCACACACACGCGTTCACACACGCACACAACCACTCACACACACACACACACACACACACACACACACACACACACACACACACACACACACACACACACACACACACACACACACACACACACACACACACTCACTCACTCACACACACACCATAAATACACTCCATTTAGACTAATTTCATTATACGACGTGTCCAATAAGATAATGATTTGCACATACAATGTTCGTGCATAACCTACATTAACTCAATCATAGCTATGCACGTCCCCCCTCATCCGTATGTCCTGATGTCCTCACCTACCATAATGTAGCCACAACTAGTACTTTTACGAAATACGTATCTTGTGAACAATATCGAAGTTGTTTTGTATTGTTGTTGTAGTGGACTACTTGGCTTGTGCAAGTAAACCGTGTAGAAACAGTGGCACTTGCATCAGACACGGGAAGTGTTTCTGCAGAAAAATGTATTCTGGAGCTAAGAGTGAAAGTAACTATACACGATTTAAGTCGTCCAACTCCTACTGGTATAACAGAGATCCATGCTGTATATTGTGTCTGATACTTTAAACAAAATCGAATATTTAGGCAGATGTCACAGCTATGCATACTCTCATCAACACCCATATATTATTTGTTTTGTAATTGTCGTAGCATATGTTTCTATATTTGATTTGTGATTGCGGTTCACGCGGACGCTAAGTCAACTGGTGTTTGTGTTTGAACACATTATCTCAATGTCGTTTTCACCGAATTTCGATACTCATTCCTTCAGTACAATGGCAATAAACAAAAAACAAATATCAAAATGATTTGGTAAAACTGTGACTCAATATATTGATATGTCAGATGTTTGTCAGCATGCAATCCAGAGACTCCAGCAGACAAGGAATGATATCATATTTGCTCGCGAAATGCTGATTGAAATTCTTGCAGTACGGCATCATATGTGGCAATCATTGTTGTTTAGATGAAATTACTCTCAACATTCAATGTGATGTTTGATGTAGAAGCACATATTCACAAGTGTTGAGCTTCAGTATTTTTGTTGTTGATATCCGGTAGCACTATGTATCATAAGACATGCTGTTCCACTTGACAACATATTTCTATATCAATAATAGTCGTTGTAAATTTTAAATGAACTGCCCCAAATGTTGTCCATTAAAATAGTCACATAAAAACCATGTACATGTGAATATGATAAAACAACACGTATAAGTATGATTACAATATCACACAATTGAAATATTGTGTGCGAAAATATCATTGTATGTTTCATTTGTTATACATCTGAAAGGCGGACTACAGTTGTACAAATGAGTTAGTTAAATGTGGCTTGTAGTTTGGGTACATCTTTGCGGACAGCACAAGATGTTATTTGCTGTCTTAGTCGGAGGTGGAAACGTCTGCCGTACTCCGCGCTATGGGACAATCAAGGAACTGTACAATCTCAATGGGTGGAGCGTATATCGAATATCGGTGTATCTCATGTGTCCTGTTTCACTCCCGGGGAGTGTTTGAACATCAGCTAAGCCCGGGTGGACTGCTCTGTGATCGCCAGTACAGACACATAGACAGAATGGAGGGTGTCGTTGTGCTGACGCTGGGACATAGAGTAGTGGAAGTGACACACAGGGTTGACAGAACGACACTAAGGATGCTGTGGCTACATGGCACCTGGATGAAGGGAGAATAAACGTAGCACGGGAAGGAGGGATATATCGACGGTAGAACGGAAGGAGTACTAGCCTTCTTCCTCTGTATCCATTATCGCTCAAAGGGTGTAGACGTAGGCGCCACTTGTTTCTGTCTTGGACGTCGTCATCGTTCAGTCGCCCTCACCTCCAAGTCATTATTCACACTGTTTCGTCCTTGTTTCTTTCCCCACTTACCTTAACAAAGACAGCAATGTCTGATGCTGTTTTCGGTAGTGCTGCTAATCTCGTAACTGTGCGTGGCCACACTAGCAAAGTCGAATATTTCTCAACGTCTCTTCTAAACGTCCGCCATGGGTCGTAACTTCTCATTTGATTTCTGTTTCTGACCCGAGGAATGTAATGAGGAACCATTCCTTTCTCTACAGGGATAGCACCGTGTTTCAGGACTGGCATTGTCTCCAGGCGGTGTATGATTACCTTTATTATGTGTGTTAACTTGCGAGCAATAATCCGTCAGCTTTCTACATACCTTTTAAATACAGACCTGCCCTTATATCCACAGCTCCTATAATTCATAGTTACGGAAGGAAGACTTTCGCGTAGGAGTTAGCGAGGGTGGCAGCATATACATATATTTATCGCGCTGTTTAATTGTTTACATGTCTCTGCTGTTCACCCTCAGAACACCATCTGCTACAGTCCTTGTTCAGCAGAATTCCTTCAGCGTTTCTCCTATAAACGCTATGATTTTGTTTTAGCGTCGATTGTTATTCTTCTGCAGGTCTATTTTGAATACGGTATATAATGAATGCAAACTATTTAAACAAATGCATTATCAACATACATTTGTGTAAAAGTAAACCAGACCTTCATATAACAATAGTGCGAACAAGATGTCGGTGACGTCACTAGTACATTACTGACCGCAATGCTTGGATATTGCATCAGTACTATTCAGAATATACTATAAGACATGCAGCACTGATAATATAGCATTTGTTTTATTTGCAAGGACTGTAGCAAACACTGTTGTTAATTATATGATTGTGTTTGATTCTTCAAGGATATATTGGGTGCGAGAGTAATCCTTGCATGAATTCTGGTTCTTGTCGGCCTCATGAAAATTCCTATACGTGCAAATGCGCAGACGGTAACGGCGGAAAGAATTGTGAAGGTAAACACGTGGTTTTATTTATGTATTATCTATCATGATTGCCACCGCCAGGAATAGCAAACATGTACGTCACATACACACACACACACACACACACACACACACACACACACACACACACACACACACACACACACACACACACACACACACACACACACACACACACACACACACACACACACACACACACACATACACACACACACATACACACACACACACACACACAAACACACACATACATACACACACACACACACACACACACACACACAGACGCATACACACACCCCCCACACACACATTTGAAGCATCTTGTACGATTTAGATACGTTTTTAACGTATGTAAATATTCTAAACATATGGGAACATCGTAATAATATACTCCTGCAGCTAGCATATAAATGTACGAATCCACAGGAGTCTACGGCCGACAACTTCGCACAGGACCAATGACTTGTACTCAATAGAGTCCGGCAACCATTTCATCATCATATTTCAGCCGATGGTTTTGCCTGGAACAGTGACTGTCCGTCCAGTGACTAAACAGACACCGTACACCGTACACTGCACATATCTTATGCCCATAACCCCCAAATATGGGAAAATCTAACCATGGCCCAATTTGTAAACTAATGCGGAAAACAGTTACAGTTACATTTTATATTTTATTTGCTTAAACAGTGACAATAAACAACGTGAAGATATGGTTTGAGCAAATGCTATGGCCAAATCCATGCATGCTAATGATATAGTCAGTCAATGATTCGAATGTTCCCACTGTTTTTATAAATAACAACTTGATTAATGTTATGCGCTGACAAAGCAAATGAGCATATGGGGAGTACTGTAAACCTGTGATATATATATATATATATATATATATATATATATATATATATATATAAACGCACACATTACGTTTTGCCTATTATGTTTAGTATAATGATGATAATGTTGTTATTAATGTTTTTCTTAGTATGTTTTTTCTTCAAATGTTCTATATCTATATGTATACATTGCATATTTATTTCACAGTCAGATATATTGTTCATTATGTTATCTGTATTACTACACTTTTACACTAATCTAAGTAATAACATTATATAATTGTGTCTACTCATTTTAACAGGTTTGCCGTAAAGGCTATTTTTGTATACCAAATGTACAATGTGATTTTTTATCTGACATAAATGTAATCATATATATATATATATATATATATATATATATATATATATATATATATATATATATATATATATATATATATAAAAACAGACAGAACGTTCAACGAAATCAAACCCAGACCAAAATAACAATGTGACGGTGTATTGTGGTGCCATAGTTTCGATTATGTTTAGTTTTTTTGAAATAGATTAACTGAAGTGTTGATGAATTTATCACAAATTGTCACATTGTGATGACAATTCAGAGAAACAGAAACCAGGTTGTTTGGAACATTACATGCTATTAAATTGTGTTCTTTTCCAATTTGTAATTAGGCGCTGTGCAAGTTCAAAATAAACTATGGCATCACGAGGCCGGTTATTTTTGGTTGTCTTATTGTTAAGTCAACGTCCAACATTAGCAAATTGGAGGTAGCTAAACAGCGAGGCGCGATTTTTGTAGTCATGTACTGTGATTCTCCATGTTGTTTCTGCACCCACACAAAATGTATGAATATTTACCAAAAATCCGAAACTAATCTAAAATAAGTGGAAGCATTGAGTACTATTCGCTTGTGTGCTAGAACCATTTTCACTTGTGTAATTAAGGCTACAGTTTGGTTTGAATTACACGTACACAATGTAATATGCTTTGTTTTAAAATAATGTAAACATTGTGTTATGATTCGTAAACGGAATAAAACATGCTGTTGATTCACAGGATTTTACTTTCAAAACAAAACAAACAATAAATTATATGTACACACACATATATATATATATATTTTTATATATATATATATACATATATATATATATACATATATATATATATATATATATATATATATATATATATATATATATATATATATATATATATAGAACGATATAATAATACAAATATTAGTATAAGTCTAGCTCGTATCGTTGCTCGTTAATATAATGCTGGCGTAATTGCATATGATTGTAGAAAAGTTATGTCCGAAAAACCGTTGCCGAAATGGTGGTACCTGTTATTTGCGTGGAACCTCGAATTATTGCGCATGCACAGATCACTACATTGGACTTCACTGCGAAGGTAACTATCATTAGTTATGGTGACACGAGGTAATCAATCGTGTGTATATTATACCAAATACCATGATCAATGTTCGTAATATACTGTTATCCTTCAATAACATACTATGTTTGGCTACATAGTTTAGCTGGAAGAATAAAATGTAAAAAGTGTTTACGGGCCATACGGATTCTGCGCCTTAGAAAAACTTATGTTTATGGTATATGTTTAGTTGATACCCGAAACCGTTGCCGATTCTCAAACAATTCTCGAAGTGGGGGACAATGCATCTTGCCCTGTCGATGCACTAAGGGCTGCCATGGCGACACTGGCGCGTGTGTCGGAGGTGGTCGGTGTCATGATGGTCATCCCACCCAGTTCAAGTGGCACGGGCCTGCGTGCCAGACAGGTGCGTGCGTGTGCGTGTGCGTGTGCGTGTGCGTGTGCGTGTGCGTGTGCGTGTGCGTGTGCGTGTGCGTGTATATGTTGAACAATTATTTTAAATGATCTTTTTTCATAATGCATGACGTGTTCAGGAACACAGTCGATACTCTCATTAAATTGTATCGGGCAATCGGTCGATTGGTTGGTTAGTTGAGTGGTTGATTGATTTATCGATTGAGTCATCAATATATAAATCAATCGATCGGAAGAAGAATGTTCAGGTAAGTTGAATAGTCAGTTTTTACGAAAAGGCAAAGTCAAAGATAATAAAAGATTCAATACTCGTAGACGTAGCCGTATTGCATTCAGCATTTGAACGGAATGTGTTATGTTGTGTGATGCAATTTAACCTTAGCGCCTAAGCAAATACATTGCAACAAGTTTACGAGATTAATGTCTTTCAAACCAATCAATTAAGAAGACTATAATAACGGCAACTCGGTGAAGACAGCAGTAAGAAACGAAAGTTGGACACCGGAAACGAGTAGTTTACTTGTACCATTGCGCATGTATAGGAGAACTTGGCCAAGGGAGGCCCTTCTACCAGGTCTAAGCCAATCACTGAGTTATAAAATGCTAGTGCACATATATTATGTTTCGTCTTGTGGACACCTTTAACTTAAAATGGCATGAACATAAACAGATAGGAATTGATAAAAATAATATATAAAGCTGGTATTCATGTACTTATTATTTTATCCATAAAAAAGTGACTAATCAACTTAAAGACGAAATGTGTTTGGTTTAGTGTTGTTGAAACGTGGTAGCGTCAGTCTACTTTTTAAACAATTAATTACAAAACAATATTACCAACATAATTCACAGTCCGAAGCCTTTAAAGGTGCTCGGCCCGAAACTTCACACATTTTACACACGACCACTCGGAATCATGATAAGGCATCATAAATTAGACGTCCACTTTTAAGACGACGACATAAGTATATATATATATATATATATATATATATATATATATATATATATATATATATATTATGAATAGCGACCATGAAAGATGTATAGCAGCAATTATCCGATTGAATGATTGCATCAGAGCCGTTCATACTTGGCTGACGAGAAACATGCTCAAGTTGAATGACATGAAGACGGAAGTGATCTTGTTCACATCCAAGCACGAACTGAAATCACTACCTAACATTACCGTTACGTTAACCAGCTACAATCATCTTCCGTCCGTGATCTTGGAGTTATATATGATCAACACCTGAGAATGAGTCAGCATGTACATTCGGTATGTCGAACAGGATATTACTACCTGAGGAATATCGGGAGAATCCGACGGTGTCTCCCCCTAGCTGCAGCGAAGACACTTGTACATGCCTTGGTCTCATCAAGACTAGATGACTGTAACTCCTTCCTGCACGGCTTGCCCTCGAATCATCTTGCACTGTTGTGACATTGAGCATAGTGTTACGACCTAGCTACAGTTGTGAAGCGGACGATATAACGGTCTTAGGAATATTAAAACAAAGGCATCGTGTTAACTGTAACATACATTTGTTTTCAAGGGCATAGTGACTACTTTGAAAGTGTGTAGATGAAAAAATACATAAAATGTTATAAAACATTGAAAAATATATAGTCATCGAAGAAAATCGAAGCATTTCTCTACAATGATTAAACATGGAACCGTAATTTGCCAACATATTGATATTCACATCGTCTTGTTTCAGGAAATGTTGCTTATAGAAAACCTGTAAAAGTACCTGGTCGGATTAAAAAATGGCATGCAAGAAAGACGGTGGATGGTGGTATGAATGTACATCGAAATTGTTTACTTTTAAAGAACAGAAATCCTGAATATTCTTGGCAAGTGGACTTGAGGAAGGTACACGACATAGAACAATTCATTGTTAACGGAAGATCCGCTGGTAAGTAGGCGTTTTTGCTACTATGAAGTTGAATGTTGAAATGAATGATAATTGACTCCAGTGTGTGCATTTAAATAACACAAATCCTGAATGGTTTTTTTGAAAGTGGACTTGACGCTGTCCTTTGACATAGAACAATTAACTAGTGAATATAAGCAATGCTGTAATACAACTTTCCCAACGCCAACGCGACGACGGCATAATATTGATAAGCGTCATGTTATTACAGAGTGACGTGAATGTCAACGACTGAATGAAGCGCCCCAGTCAGACATGTCTATATGATCTGCCATGACAATGTTAGACAGTAGAAAACTGTCAAGATTATATTGCACTGCACTAATAGTTACACGTGTACCTCATAGAGGTAAACTTATTGCTACACAATTCGGTTTCAGGTAAACAGATCATGTAAACACCGAGTTTCTCAAGCAGCCCGACTATTTCTATATCAATAATAACCACGGCAACTTGCGAGGTGTTATGTTAGTCGACCTGTTAGAAAAGCTTGTGATTTGGTTAATGGTGAAGTTATTTTATTAGCACTGGAGTTGTGTTGTTGTCATATAAACGAGCTAATCTGTTTCCTTATTTATGCTAACCTTGCGTGAAATATAGCGGTGTGACATCAGTCCCTCTTTCTCTAGTCCTCATTTCTTTAACCGAGAAAATATATTTATGTCAATATTTTCATACCCATTCCATATTTTATATACTTCTATGTTATCTACTCTCAATCTCCTGGTTTATATTATTGTTAGGCCACATTCCTTTAGACACATTTCATAACAAATATTCCTACGTTTTGGCTATCTTACTAATCGAGTAACGTATGGTCCTACCTTTAGACTGACCAGCTTCTTGTTGTCGTTCTTAGGATTATTGGGAACTTTTTTAAACCTGTATTTAATTGTGTACATCATTTTGTGCATTGTGTTATTATTGCAAAGCGTACTTGTAATATATTGATCTAGTGTAATACATAATCCTTGTGCACGCCGTGCCGTGCCGTGCCGTGCCGTGCCGTGCCGTGCCGTGCCGTGCCGTGCCGTGCCGTGCCGTGCCATGCCGTGCCGTGCCGTGCCGTGTCGTGCCGTGCCGTGCCGTGCCGTGCCGTGCCGTGCCGTGCCGTGCCGTGCCGTGCCGTGCCGTGCCGTGCCGTGCCTGCCGTGCGCGCCGCGCCACGCCATGCATTGATATGGAATTTTTTATTAATTCATTATTCTAGAGTGTCATCATTATAAATAAACATACATATTGCTTGATTCTCTGCACATCAACACAAATAAGGATTTTCAATTGTTTGAAAGATGTCGAATATATGTTTGCAGGCAGACATTTTAAAGGTAATTACGCAATGGAAGTGAGTGTTAGCAGCCATATTCGTGGTACAAGGGGATACGCGACATGTTACGAAGGTCCAATAAAAAACCAGGGAACAAGCACCAGTACATGCAAAGCCACCGGGCGCTATGTCAGGGTGAAATTGACTGGAGGCCATTGGCGAATGTGTGAAGTAGTCATCATCGGCCGTAGTCACTTAAGTATGTACTGTCCTAATGTGTCTGTGTGTATATGTGTGTGTGTGTGTGTGTGTGTGTGTGTGTGTGTGTGTTTGCGTGCGTGCGTGCGTGCGTGCGTGTGTGTGTTTGCATGAGCAGAATAGCTATGCAGTTAGTTGTCCTCCGGAAGCGCCTTGAACCGCCATTTTGTTTCTGGATCCGATCACGCCATTTTGATGACGTAAACTCCGGATTTCTTCCTCGATCGGTGATTGGTGAATAAACAATGGACAGTTATCGTTATTAAATTATTATTTTCGTTGTATGTGTAATACTATGTTTTCTCTTTATGTTGTCATCAATATGACGTTTTCTCTTTATGTTGTCATCAATATGACGAAACCGACTGCACAGCTATATTACTTGCGCGCGCGCGAGCGTGTGTGTGTGTGTTGTGTGTGTGTGTGTGTGTGTGTGTGTGTGTGTGTGTGTGTGTGTGTGTGTGTGTGTGTGTGTGTGTGTCTGCGTGTGTCGTGTGCGTGTGTGTGTCTGTGTGTGTCTGTGTGTGCGTGTGCGTGTGCGTGTGCGTGTGCGTGTGTGTGTGCGTTGGTATCCAGTGCAATGTATACATATACGATAACTATGAAAGCTTGCAACCATTCTGCCTGCAGTGGGCTACCTGCCCTGTATGAGCAACCCTTGCAAACCTGGTGGGACATGTCTGAAGAACGGGAAGTGTGCCTGCAATTCCGAATACACTGGCGCTATGTGTGAAAGTAATTGATTTTATGTATATATATAACCTGTGTTTTATTTTGTACACTAGCCCGTTAGACCTCAGCATTGTTTTGTGAAATGCCCCTGGTTCCTCATAAATTTAATTAAGTTAAATATTGAATGATGACACAGATGCCCATTTTGGGACATAGCTCCTTTACTACTAAATTTGCATTATTGAAAGTTACTATTATGTCAATGGCCATATAATAATCTTCACGTTGGATGAATATTAAAATTACACAATTATTACAATACAACTACACGATCGTTATACTGTGTCCTAGATATGAGCACCAAGTTCGTGCAAGAATTGGGTACACAACCATTACCATAATATGTATTGATCCCAAGTAGGTATATCATTCGTTGAAAGTGCATCGATTTTGTAGTACATTTATACAAGCATACATTCACATATATTACAAAATGATTATGTTCACACACTAATATAAGCCTATTCTGTAGACCTAGAATACATACACTTATAGTAATTCTTGTTGTACCAAAACAAAACAAAAGCGTTTTTACAAACTGGGGTCGGTAGCTCCTATTAAGATAATAGTGTCGCTGCCATATATATTAATATAATCACTATTATTACTATATCCTAAATAAGACAGGATTTTGTTTCGTGTAACGTCATATTTTTATATAATTTACTATATGCACAGAGTACGGGACTTGTTTTGTTTTGTGATTATAACATGAGCTTGACCGACCAACTTTCCCGACGACGACAACGACGATGTCACACATGATGACATTACGCTGATAGTCATTAAACAACCCATGCTGCATTGAGAACACTTCTTATATTTACAAACAATAGTATTTTACTTGGTGTTTCTTTTCGGAACTAAAGTTGTTTTGTTCTGTGTTCAGCCTCCATTCTATGTCAGAGTAATCCGTGCGAGAATGGAGGAACTTGTCAAGGTACTGGAAATGGTATTGCCTGCAAATGTCTACCGAATTTTAATGGATCATACTGCGAAGGTAAACATCTGAAATTTTTCCCCCATATATATTTTTTAAAAAAAATATATATATATATATATATATATATATATATATATAATCGTTCACTTTGTGATACAAACACAAATTTTAGTTACTTTTCCCTCATATATATATATATATATATATATATATATATATAATATATATGTGTTATATATATACATATATATATATAATATATATATATATGTATATATATATATATATATATATATATATATATATATATATAATATAAATATAATTTACCAGAACTTACGTCTAACACAATGTGGATATGTTACTTAAGTTGTTTAGCATATATCATAGCGACAGTTAGCGAATGCTCGTTCCAAACAACAAATGCATAGTTAGGAAAATTGAATATAAAAAAACGCTTGAAATAGTTTAAACTATATATATATATATATATATATATATATATATATATATATATACATACATATATACATACATATATATATATACGGAGAATAAACGTTTTATTATATATATATATATATATATATATATATATATATATATACATACATAATATATACTTTTATTAAACGGTATTTCTAAGCGATACTATCTTCACGATATTTATATTCAATTTTCCTAACTATGCATTTGTTGTTTGGAACGAGCATTCGCTAACTGTCGCTATGATATATGCTAAACAACTTAAGTAACATATCCACATTGTGTTAGACGTAAGTTCTGGTCAATTATACCTTTATATATATATATATATATATATATATATATATATATACAATATAAACATGTGCCAACTCTGGTGTTTGTATCACAAAGTGACCGATTGTTCACTTATCTGCCAAAACAAATGGAAAGTGTAAACTAAATAATGATATAAAATACAAAATTCAGTGTGATATATATATATATATATATATATATATATATATATATATATATATATATATATATATATATATATATATATAAAAATTTTATCGTATATATATACATACATATACATATATATATATATATATTTCAAAAAACAGTTGTACAGAACAGACTACATTATTTCCCACCCGATTGACTCTTTCCTTAAACACTACAGTTGTTCAAACACCAGGCTTGTCAACAAGCATCACGGACATTATGGCTCTGAGAACACGTCCGTTTGCTTCACCCGAAGCTTAACAATCCTGTGAGGTAATACAGCGGTCTCAGGTTAATAATGTGTATGGCGTATGTGTTTGTCCGTATATAGTATTCCCATCTCATTGTCTCGACGCGACAAAGGAACTTTGTAAATTATCCTATTTTAAATCGTCTAGAAAATAATTCAATGTATGTTGTTCCAGCACATGTGAGTGCTATGTTCATACAATGTTAATAGTGCTAGTTATACACAGATTATATGGTATGGCCGGTATATTTTTTAGACCTTTTTATGTTATTACAACAATGCTTCATGCACCATAATGTGAACATTTCGAGAAGCTATTTACATGATGTATGATGGCTATAAATATCGTTGTAGATCTGCCCAAATTGTGCCTGCAGCGGCCATGCAAAAACGGCGGGACATGTCACGCGGATAACCCGGACTTCTATTATTGCGAATGCAAGAAGGGTTATTTTGGACTCGACTGCGAAGGCAAGTGATGTGTTGATGGTGTCTTACAGGCTGTGAAAAGTAAACACATCCTAACAAAATCCTGGATGAAAAGATTTCACTACGAATAATAAGATTATATCAAAATAAAGGTTAGTTTTATACTCCAGAGTTAACACGGAATATGAGCAAATGCTGCTCTATATACTGTTATGTAATGCCAAAAGGTGTCAGGGAAAATGTCACCTGTCAAACGTGGCCACGTTTAAATATTCACAAAGGCGCATGCGCGCGAGTACATTCTTAGGTGGTAGGTGGTTTACCTCTAAACAGCCAAAACTTGGCAAAGAATTTGCGAATTTCTGAACAATTAGTTTTCAAGGGTGCAAACATTATATAATACTATTTTTCATATCGTTTCCAGTTAATGTCAAAAATCGTTGCCTATTCTCCACAACGGCGAAAACTCAGGGGTCATGCATCTTTCCTTGTCGGTGCACCAAAGGCTGCATTAGCGACACAGGCGCGTGTGTTAAGGGTGGTCGGTGTATAGATGATCATCCCTCCATGTACGAATGGCACGGGCATGCGTGCCAGACAGGTGTGTGCAAGAATCGTTTTAACACACATACACATGCAAACACACTCAGAATATACACACACACACAAACAGTCACACAACACACACACACACCACACACACACACACACACACACACACACACACACACACACACACACACACACACACACACACACACACACACACACACACACACACACACACACACACACACACACTATATATATATATATATATATACACATATGCATTTTTCCGTATGTATTTGGGACGACAAAGAAGTTTGGTGGATTTAAACTTTTTTCAAAATCCGTGCAAGGAGTTGCGGAATTTCGGAAGTTCAATCTTTCAAAATATGTTTCAAAGCTATACGTGGATTTCTATATATTTGTAAAGATAACTATGCCATTCTACAACTACATCGATGTAGGACATATTAAATCAATGTGATTGTTCAAACATATAAGCGTGGATGCTTTCCTCCAATCACCGACGGGAATCTCGTATAGTATAATACAATCTAATATATATTGTTCGAACAAAAAACATATGTCATGGCTACAGCTAAAACTAGCACAAAGAAAACAAACAAACAAACGCACAATTTCATACACACCTATTTTGTTTCAATGGATCGTAGGTATGACATATAGTGAACTATGACTTTGGGCAAAGCAGTTATACATTTAGAGTACACCGAAATAAATATTGTCCTACATATCAGATATATATATATATATATATATATATATATATATATATATATATATATATATATATATATATTGTTTAATTTATAATATGTACAGGTAATGCGGTATTATATGGCACTGTACAGGCAATGTGTAGGTAGTGTTTTATATATATATATATATATATATATATATATAAAACACTATATACACATATATATATATAGCATATATATATATATATATATATATATATATATATTATATATATATATTATATATATATATATATATATATATATATATATATATATATAATACTACCTACAGCATTGCCTTACAGTGCCATATAATACCGCATTATCTGTACATTTGTAATGATGTCTATAACACAATTGGTCACGGTGAAATATTCGTAAATATGTTCAGTATGATTTCAGTCAACTATTTTATTTTAATTTAGTTGCTTTTTTGTTGATATTGTGTGTTTATAAGAAACATAACTTGGGTGTACAGGTAATGTTTTTTACACTAACAATTACCTGTACAATTTATACCGTTATTTCGTATATTTGTAGATTTACTTAATTAGGGGTATGATCGTGACACGCTGGAGCAAAGCACCAAATTTGGCACAGTTGTAGCATAGTACCACTCAAAAACCTTTTAGAGGGGCCTGCCTGATTTTTGAGACTAAGGGCAAGGTCAGATCAAGGGTAAATAATGCGATAATCATATTGTCTAATATCTCGAGATTTTAATATTTTTAAACGTTTTCAAAACCACATTTATTTCCATACAAACTTGTTTTCATGGGATGATTATCTAATTTGCATAATTTCAAAATGGCCGACAAATTAGCAAATATATAAATATCGTTATTCTTTATCAGAGCCGTTTTCTTAAAGGTCCCAAATAAAATGTTTTACACACAGATACCTTTGAGATACGTACATCTTTTGGGAGGGGGTTGTGTAAATGTTAATGTCAAGGTCAGATGAAGGTCAAAATACAAAATATTTCATAATTCCAATGTAATAATTTACTAACACTATAACAATGTTTGTGTTTCGGAAGGTTACAGTAGACGTCTATGGGTGTAAAACTATATATATACTATATTGTGTACTACATGCAATTTGCATAAATAAAAAATGGCCGACAAATGGAAAATATATAAATATTGTTATTCTTTTTCAGAGCCATTTTTCACAAAGGTTCTGAATAAAAAATTGTTTTGCACGCATACACCTTAGTAACATATACAACTTTTGAGATGGAGCTGTCCGGATTTAAGAAAAGGTCACGGTCAGGTGTACAAAAGACAAGATATTTCATAATTCCAATTTAATCATATGCTAACACTATAACAATGTTTGTATTGTGTGGAAGTTAGATCAATCACATTCACAATTAACTTTGTGCTGAACGTGACATAGTATAAATCTTTTACAATACAATTTTCTAATTTACTCAAAAAACTCCAATTCCAGTAGTCCCAAAGTTATTACCAATTTGATCATTCTCATGAGCCACTAAGCAATATTATGTATTCAAATATAACAATAACTATATTTTATACACGATAAGATGGTACATTAATGAACAACACACAGTGTAAAACCCAAATCACGCCTAAAACAATTGATCAATCAGTGCATTTCCTCAAATTTCATGTGTAAACAAGTACAAATAATGGAATCTGAAAAAAATTGCTTTTAGAGAAAAGTGTAACAGAAAAGAGAAAATAAAATATGCATGTGTCTGCCTAATCAATTAAATTATTCAGTCTTTTCTTCAATCTTTCCTGTCTCTGTCTCCTCATGTTGATTATTTTAGTCTTGATGACAGTCTGTGTGTAGGGTAGTGTCGGGTTCCTTCTCATAAACTCCTCGATCTCTTTCTTACCTGTGGACAGAAATGTTCGTGAAATAATTGAGCAGAACAAATTGTGAATCTATTGCACCTACAATTATACAAAAATAAAACTAATACATCATTCATCAACAGCATCCTTATCATCCAAACACAGAGGTGGTAGGAAAACAATGGCATAATTTTTCCACCAGACTTACTGAGAACATATAATTGTGTTTCTCACTGAAAGGCCAGCATTTGTTTAATTAATTTTCTATGGCAATACATCAAATTACTCTATTTTACAAATTAAAAAACATGTCCCCTGCATACATGTAATATAACTAACCAGGCAATCTCGCTTCATCTTTTTCTCCAAATTAATCACGGGCCAGCAGTGTCTCTTTGGCGCTCCATTTGGTATATGTTCGTTCCTTGACTGCAAAGGAAAACAACATATGTTATTTGAGAGAACAAATTGACAATAAATGTAAATGAAGGTACATCAATGCAGTCAAACTCATTTCATGATCACCTTAGTGATACGGTTACATCATATTTACTGTCGCCTTGTATAGTACCAAACTTTGTTTATGTAACAGAGAATTATACGAACCCAAGCAAAACCAAATATAATAACCTCTCTAATTTATATACATATTAATAGTCAATTGATGACATCAGATTATGAAACTGTGTATGTATGATTTGTATACTTCTAGAACACATTAACAGTACACCGTTATATATAAACACCTTTCTCATGCTCCATTTCTGGTTAACTATTGACTCTTTATGCCCTACAAATGTGGGTATACATTTAAGACTATGACATTAAATAACTTGCAATTTCAGCAATTCACACACTGGTTAACTACTGACTCTTTATGGCCTTATTTGCTAGTCATTTATTTTGTGCAAGCAAGTACAGTCCACAGCCCATGTTCCATAAACATAAATATAATATATAAATTCATATGTTGGGATATTTCTATATGCTCCAAATCTGACAGATGAAGAACTGTTTCTGAGTCATAACCTCCTGATTTAAGGATTCAAGATCAGTCAATTGTGATTTTGTTGTAACTGTTCCATAAGCACTGTATATAATAGAAAATGACCATTCCAATAGTTACTCTAACTTAATGACTTGCTTCAGTATATGTATACACAACCAGTTGTGTTTATATGCAAATAACAAAACGAGTAGGGGTTGATTACGACGCACCAACACTGAGACAAGTTCACAAATAAATTCACAACAAATAACACAAACATTGATTACAACACCACAACATAAAATGTCAAAAAGAACAGTCATATGTTTTACCTGTTACATACTTTTTTGCAAACTTTATATCAAGTGATATTTCTAGAGTAAGAACTTATAATATATAAGAAGTAATAAGTGAATAAAATAAGTGTTCGACTGGTGAGCATTTTCGACGACTTCAATGAAAATACGTGCACTTGGATTTCTGCAAGGTGCAACCACATTACTTAGTACGTCAGCCTTCTTCAACATAAATAATCTTAAGGTTTCTTTTCATAGACAACATCAAGTATTATAAATGGAAGTTTAAAATGAAAGGACACAAATATGTTGAATAAAATAGCACGTAATGTATGTATCCTACACAAACTGAAATAATGTTTTCAAATCTCCATTCTGAAAACTATGTTTATGGCTATGCACACTGCTTAACTTTTACTACATTTAGATTTTAGTTAAATGTATGATCTGCAAATCCATACATTACAAATGTAAGCACACTAAAACATACTATATAAAATTATTATTCGGATAATCAAATACTGTCCAATTTTGTACATTACACTTATGCAATTCCACTGGGGCAAATTAATTGTTTAAACAAATAAATGTTTGCCATTTTGGAGATACACTTATAACATATAGCACTAAGACTAAGAGACGATGTCGATGTCGCACGAACAATTTCCGTGCCGTGAGTCGAAATGGTAATGCAGTGGTCGTAATCATTACAAGATTTTGGCCAAATTTAGCAAATTAGCATCCGACACTAAAACTCCAGATGGCATGTAGACAAGGAAGCCTTCGGCATATTGAGAATCAAACCCATATTATCTATGTATATTCCACTCTTCTGAGTTATTTGTAGATGTTTTTAAACACGCCACACTACCCACAGGGACCATTACGCAACGGGCGTCATTAAATATTTACTCTAATATAAATCATAAAATGCAGCGAATTGAAGCGGCAATATTCATAGCACCTTTATAAAACATGCTAACTATAATGTAGTTATACAAATATTCGTTGTTAGGTAAATTCACCAATATAACCGTATAATAACGTAGCAACTAAATTGTAATGATCACTCTCAGATTCAGACCTCAAACGAGTATCTTCGATCGGCCGTTTAACTTTCATGTTTTCTGCTATTCTAACGTAGACCTGACAACCATGCCACGGCAAAATTAAAACATACAATCATACAGGCAGTCTTGATAATAGGGGTAACCTATTAGAAACATACCAATCTCTGGCCGTACGACATTACGCTCCTAACGCAAACGTTCGCGAAGTGAAGATCAACGCGAACTGACGCATGCGCACAATTCGTTTTTAACATATACTCGGACAGAGTCAGATGCGGTCAGTTTTTAGCGAAATTACAAATTACGTCAATATTTCATTTTTATTCGCGCAACGTTTCAATGATCGTAGTAGCTTTGTAATCGGGCATTCTAATCTGAAATATACACCCCATTAAACTAGCATAACATCATATATGATATTTGTATATGTACAGGTAATACTCGACCCCAAAAGTATACGCGCCCAAACTTCCCGTTCGTACAAATATAACATTATGCGCTACAATACACATTTAACTGCATAATTCCATAAAAAGAACATACTTAATGTATGTGACTAGTCAAAACATCATTAAAAACACTAGAGAGTTGTGTGTGGAATGTTAAAACATTGCCTGTACACGTATATGTACAGGCAATGCGGTAGTTTTTGGCATCGAATGTACAGGCATGTGTATGTAGTGTAATATATATATATATATATATATATATATATATATATATATATATATATATAAAAATATATATATATATATATATAAAATATATATATATATATATATATATTATATATATATATGTATATATATATTATATATATATATATATATATATATTATATATATATATATATATATATATGTATATATATATATATATATATATATATATATATATAATATATGTGCTTTAATGCCATTTCCAGCGATAAAATATACTGTGACCCTGGAGCAACAAATGGTTGATGCTCTTTCAAATGAAGATACAGTCAAAATAGTTAAGCATAAGAGTATGAGTATACGAGATAAAACAAAACGTGTTTGGGTTAGTTGTGTCGTAGTTTTGGCTTAATCTCGTGCAGCGCAGACGTGCGTTGTCGTGTAACTTACGCTGACAACGCTTGCGATCCAGGCACACGTCGCCACGTGTTCCACAACAGACGGTACGATTCTGCCCTTCGATAATTTCCCGAAAATATATTTTCCAAGTTGTCACCGCGAGAGCTCCCTTTCATTGTCAACTTTAAATGTATTTTGTGATTTCGGTCTTTGCGGTATATTACATAATACATGTGTAAATGTACAATCTTAGAGTTGTTAGAATGTTTTGGGAGGACAAACATGGCCTTTTATACGACACGTCGATCCACCAGCACAATGCGTTTGTTATTTCAGGGAATGTCGCTTACAACAAACCGACAGAAATGGGTCACGGAATGTATAGGAAAGATTATCCATCCCAATATGCGGTTGATGGCAACGTTGATGCAGCCATGGGTCATCATCATTGCGCGTTTGTGCAGAATTCCGGCCCTCTTAGTCATGCTTGGGTGGTCGACTTGGGTGATTCCTTCGATGTAGACAAAATCATTCTTTACGCATCTTCAAGTGAGTGCATCTAACTGAGACACTTAACATACATCAACTCTACTGGGTCAGAATACGCATGCTTTATAGTGTTTTTAGATTGTATGATTGTATGATTGTATGATTGTATGGTTGTATGGTTGTATGGTTGTATGGTTGTATGGTTGTATGGTTGTATGGTTGTATGGTTGTATGATTGTATGATTGTATGGTTGTATGTATGAGTGTGAGTATGTATGTGTGTGTATGTATGTGTGTGTTGTATGTATATATATATATGTGTGTGTGTGTGTGTGTGTGTGTGTGTGTGTGTGTGTGTGTGTGTGTGTGTGTGTGTGTGTGTGTGTGTGTGTGTGTGTGTGTGTGTGTGTGTGTGGTGTGTGTGTGTGTGTGTGTGTGTGTGTGTGTGTGTGTGTGTGTGTGTGTGTGTGTGTGTGTGTGTGTGTGTGTGTTTATTTGTGTGTATGAATGTGTGTGTGTGCATGTGTGTGTGTGTGCGCGTGTGTTTGAGTGTGTGGGTATGTGTATGTATATTGTGTATGAACGCGTGTATTTGTGAGTGTGTATGTGAGTGTGTATGTGGTTTGTGTGTGTGAATGGTGTGTGTGTGTGGTGTGTGTGCGTGCGTGTGTGTGTGCGTTGATGCTTATGTGCGTGTGTGTATGTGTATGTGTGTGTGTATGGTTTGAATGTGTGTGTGCGTGTGTGAGTGTTGTGTGTGCATGTGGTGTGTGTGCGCATGCCTGTGTGTGCGTGCGTGCGTGCGTGGTGGCGTGTGTGTGTGAATGTGAAAAAGAGAACGGGTCCGAGTGTCTTTGTCTTTGATGACACAATTATTCGACGTTTTTGAATTACGTTGTAACGTCACGAATAAATGTACTAACGGCAGCAGAACATCTCCTTTACACTTTCCTTCCAACGAATGCATGTATATGTCTTCATTGAACATGTTTTTATGGATCATTTATGCATTGATAGATTGGCAATATTACACGCTCGAGCCTTCACGTGCCTACTCACCAAAGCATTGTTCAACCTGTTGTTATCAGTCGTTTGTAATATACCATTTACAGGCGCTTATTCCACGCTCTCTCCAATCAATGTGAAGACAAGCAGGTCCTGGACGTGGAGTCATTTGAATGACTACAAAGTGTGCGCAAAGTACGAAGGCAAAGTAAAGAAAGCAGGATCGATAACTGTCAACTGCAAAGTTCCTGTCGTTCGCTTCGTGTTCATTCAACGGAAGGCAGGTTCTCCTACATACTGGACAATGCAGATCTGCGAAGCGGTCATCATTGGACATAGGGTCGCGTGTAAGTACTGTGGTGAATTTTGTTACATACCGACTGGACAACAATGGGTAAAGACTGTATATACGGTTCTTCATCAACATATTGAAGGGATGTCAATAGTATTGTTAAATTTACGTCAGTAAAAAGATATAAGGACTGTAGGACATTTACAGTGAATAATAGGTGCGTGTTTGACATTAGAAAGTATTCATTCTGAAGGAAGAGAATAATTCAATAAAATAAATTATGCAGGGAGTGTGTCCCATATGACAGAGTGAACATATTTAATAAACAAAGTCGGCATACACGCCAGTAGAACTGGACATACGCAGCTTAATCAAACATCGGGATCTTGGTGAGGTGAAATACTTCCTTATCCACTTGCCACCTAGAGTTAGTTTTCTTTATGGCGATATTGTTACTTTTTTTCATGTTTTCATGTCAACGTTTTTAATACACAAGGGGCACGAAAGAAAAGCTTGTTTATGTTACAGTAATTGTTGTATAAAGAGTTTTTGAAGATGGGTAACGTTATAACATGGATTTAATCTAATTGTTTCTCAAATAAAATGTCATATGCGCAATGTTTTCGCGAAACAACATGTTCATGTTGTATAGACAATCACGGTGTTCCTTGTTTGCATGCTACTGTTATATATAATGTGCAGCAATTATAGGAATTATTATAATAACTGCTTTGGAACCAGGCTTTGGAATGTCTTTACTTCATCTTAATATATTTGCCAACTTTGTATACGAAGCGATTGCAGCATTATGTGTGCATCACTCCTAAAATGTGAACGAACTTGGTTTTATTAACACCAACCAAAAATGTGTTCATATAATATTAATCATTCTATGATACAACGATACCTATTTGACGGAATCGTTCGAATTCTTTTCAGATCGTTGTGATAAATTAATTGCAAAGGGTTTGTTACTGAGTGTATTCCTACCATTTATTAAATGTTGAACACCGCCAAAGTCATATAAGGGAAAATGTATATTTAGTTTCTTTGGACTCCTTCGTTGTTTATTGCGGAAATTCTTAAATAGCCTTTATCACTCCTGGCATAGCTTTTGTGTATAACCATAACATGTGCGGCGTACGTTGTTGCTTCATAGACTGCAATATAACCTATTTGGCGCATTCATAGAGCGTGTTTTTAAAATGCCTACTCTGAATAACTCTCTGTTAAAAGTGTTACTATGCGTTCACATTTCAAATGTTTGTTGTGTTACTGTTAAAACAATCTGTTATACGCAAATAATATTATCCCCTGTAAGCGCTACTTCCCAGTATGTTTGTGAGCGAAGATATTCATGGACGTAAACAGTTAATTCCGACCGTCAAGACAGAGCCGTGTCCTTTGTCACTAGACTATACTACGCTTGACTCACGTTTTGCACAACGAACGAAACATGCCGTCATGCATGATTGGATCCATGGTCGACTAATTTAAATTATGAGAATGACATACATAATCCCTCACACAGTCTGCTCCTTCCTGCCATACGCCGCATACATAGGGCATATCATATTCACATATTTCCTAACGTCTTGGACTATCATTAATCTGTGATTTCGTATCGTCATTTAACCAAAACATTTTGATCTTAAGTGGTTAGCGACACACTAATCTCTACAGTGTTTTTATATCAGCAAATATAGCTTTACGACGTGCCGTGAGCTTGAACATAGTGTAGCTTAGTGTGCTAAATATCAATGGTTGCAACTTTGTGGTTCCAGTGGACTATGTGCTTTGTGTGAGCAACCCCTGCATAAATGGCGGATTTTGTCTGAAACACGGGATTTGTAAATGCAAAGATCGCTATTATGGAACGACGTGTCAATGTAAGTCTTGTTTCTTGCTATACAAAAGTAGTTCCTACTACTTTCGTAGCTTCTTAATAATACAAATAATAATAAGATAACTTGTATAGCGTCTAAATCCGCGTGATCTAGGCTCACATGCTATGAGAATAAAATTGGTTAATGTTTATCAGAGTCAAGCTGAAGCATATATTGTAGAAGCGGGTTAGACTGAGTAAACCATTGAATCACAACCCTTACTAAGCAGTTTTGAACACGTTAAAGTTTGACGATATCCTTACTAGCAGTCTTATAAAGAAAAACGAACTGCAATTGTTTAATCAACTAGTGACTAACGGAGATGCAATAGTTTTGCAATAGAGGGAGGCAACTGGCGACGAATACGCCACAAATCAGAATGTGGTTGCGACGTGTTCGACAAATTTGAGTAATGTGTTCTGTAATATTTAATTAATTTTATCCAAAAATACTTCTAAATTCCGAATAATAATAATAATTGTAAAACTATAAAAGGTTCAATCTACTCTCAGTCATCGACACACAAATATCGTCACGACGATTTCTAATTTCATATAAACAAACTGTCGTCACCATGCCATTATCTATTCATATTGCGAAAATCAGTAAGATATGTCTAAGGTACATTTCATGAAACATGACAACAACTTTTTGAAAGTGTGAAGGCAATTTTCTCTATCGGCGGCTTGATCACGTGGCGTGCATGCGGTAGTGTGTCATATATACACCATGTGGCGCTTCTGACAAGTACGTACTTTGACAATCTGGAGATGGACTTTCGCCCCACAGGGCATTATACCCCTATTTACTCACAACGGCATCTGTTGTAATCACTGGCAATTAATTTGTAATCATAAGCAATAAGTCGCCGTATCTTGACTGCATTCATTTAGACACTGACCCCTCTTCAAATATATGTTGCCAACATAACAATTTTAAATAGCATAACATAAGGTTGCCATTTTAGGATTTGCACCAGATAGAGACATAATTTATATGTTAGGCAAACATGTACATATATACATATGAATAAATAAATAAATAAATATATATATATATATATATATATATGTATATATATGATATATATATATATATATATATATATATATATATATAAATATATATACATATATATATATATATATTTATTTATATATATTTATTTATTTATATTTATTTATTTATTTATATATATATATATGACATATTACAATATATATTATATGACATAATATAATATATATATATTATAAATATTATATACATACATATATGTATCTATAAATTGGTCCCCGTCCTCCCAACTTTTAAAACCGGATCGACGACCCTGGTCAGCAGCTCTCTGCAGCTCCACTGCCTTCCTTTCCCACTAGTCTGATTCAGTGCAAGGGTGCGTTTTTGTAGCAGTCTGTATGCGTCTTTATATGCTGCAGTGGTTGATCTTATGTATGAGTCATTTATATATATATATATATATATATATATATATATATATATATATATATATATATATATATATATATATATACATACGTACGTATATGTCAAAGGCTTTTACTATCTAGACCCGCCAAACCGGAAGCTCATTGTTGAAAGACGATAAATTATAGTATTCGCTTCCGTCGCCTTCATCTTTTCCCTTCAACCATTACTTTTATGTAGACATATATAAATATGGTTATTAATTCATTCACATGAAAACAGAGTCGCCAATATACAAGGTCTCTGACAAGTTCATGAGTTGTAGCTAAAACCAAATCTGTGATTTGTATAGTCGTACGAAAGTGCCGGAGTGGCCTGTGCCAACATGGCGGGACGTGTCGAGACGAAATGAACCGATATATTTGCAAATGCGTTGCTGGATACACTGGAACCAATTGTGAAACAGGTATGTCTCGTCTAATTTTGACGTGAAACGTATTAAGCCTTTGTGTGGAATGATTAAGTAGAAATTATTGTATCATATTATCCTGAAAGAGTATAATATTATAAGATATGTTCACGATGACTACAATGTGATCTCATTTTCTGAAACTGTTTTGTTGTCAATATCAAGTTGTTGTAAGTATATAAAGTTGGATGATTCACGTCAGCTTCAATTGAGCCAACATATTCACATGTCTAAGCAGGATAAGTGCAAACACGAAATAGTCAAAATCTCCTGTTAAATATGCAATAGTAGTCGTCATATTACATGTGTGACATATAGGTGTGTATGTGCTGCATTATATATTAATTTCATTCGTCAGAAATGCTACTGTTTTTCGTAGACGTAATCGAATGTGACAGCAATCCATGTATGAACGGCGGAACATGCACTGATAGACTGAACATATACACATGCAAATGTCGTGCTGGATACACTGGTGCCAACTGTGAAAGTCGTAAGTCCAATTCCAATAATTACGTGAAGCAAAATGACACTGGCATTGTGGTAAAATCATGACGAAGTGTAATTACAAATATCTTTCATGAAATTGAGGAGTGTTGTAAACTGTATTTTAAGGTGTTCGGTGTCGGGCAATATTTCTCCAAGAAGTTTTGTTCAGTCTTGTTGTCGATTGTAATTTATCATAATATTCGTTACGATCTATTGTCTTGAAATTAGGGGTAACATGATCCGTGTAAATTTAGAATGTAAAAGCTACAAGGAAATTATATCAGTGAACCTGCTGAATCTACTGATGACGATAAAGACAACTATGAAGAAATTGTCAGTAAGAAATGTTATTTATAGTTATAAAATTGTCAATCTGAACTCAATCAAAAAATATATATATATATATATATATATATTTAAAATAAATATATATATATGTGTGTGTGTATGTTTTATATATATATATATATATATATATATATATATATATATATATATATATATCTGTATAAATGTTTGAATGTTGAAAAAATAGTTTTGCAGCAACCTTGTAATAATAACGGGACATGTTTGATGTACTGATGCGCTTTATTTACACATGTAAGCAACGGTTCCCAGTGCAAAGCACGCATAAATATACTTATGTATAAACATATAAGTTCTCTCTTCTATTGAATATGTCGTATCCGTCAAAGGCTTTTACTATCTAGACCCACCAAACCGGAAGCTCATTTTTGAAAAGCTATCAATATTATTATAATGTTCGCTTCAGTCGCATTGATATTGTCCTTTGGACCATTCCTTTTGTGTAGAAATATATAAAGATGATCCCTAATTAATTCATATGAAAACAGTGTCGCTAATACAAAAGGTATGTGACAAGTACATGTGTAATTCCTAAAAACAAATCTGTGATTTTTATAGTCATAAGCATGTGCCGGAGTGGCCCGTGTCAACATGGCGGGATGTGTCGAGACGGAGTGAACCGATATACATGCAAATGCCCTGCTGGATACACTGGAACCAATTGTGAAACAGGTATGTCTGGTCTAATTCTGACGTGAAACGTATTCCACCTTTTGTGTAATGATTAGGTAGAAATCATTGTATTATATTATTACCATAAAAGTGTGTAATATTGTAAAATGTTTTCATGATGACTACAATTTGAACTCATTTTTTCTGAAATTGTTTTATTGTCAACATCAAGTTGTTGTATGTATATAAAGTTGGACGATTCACGTCAGATTCAATTGAGCCAACATATTCGAAGTTCTATGCACGATAAGTTCAAAACTCGAACTAGTCAAAATCTGTTTAATATGCAATAGTGGTAATCGTATCACATTTGCGACACGTAGGTATGTACGTGCTGCATTATGTATTAATTTCATTGGTCAGAAATGTAACTGTTTGTCGTAGATGTAATCGAATGCGACAGCAATCCATGTATGAACGGCGGAACATGCACCGACAGAGTGAACAGATACACATGCAAATGTCGTGCCGGGTACACTGGTGTCAACTGTAAAAGTCGTAAGTCTGATTCAAATACTTTCATCAAGGAAAATGACACTGGCATTGTGGGAAAATCATGACGAAGTATAATGACACAACATTTTCATGAAATTGAGGATTGTTGTATACTGTATTTTAAGGAATCCGGTGTTGGACAACATTTATGCAATAACTGTTGTTCTATCTTGTTGTTGAGTGTAATTTATCATTATATTAGTTACGATTTGGTGCCATAAAAAGTATTGTCTTGAATTTAGGGGTCACGTGATCCGTGTCAATTTGGAATGTAAAAGGTACAAGGCCAATTTTATCAGTGAACCTGCTGAAACCATAGGTGACGATAAAGGCAACTATGTCGAAATTGTCAATAAGAAATGTGATATACAGTTATTAAATTGTCAGGCGAAATGTGTCCTGAACTAAATCAATATATACGTAAAAGTCAATGAGTTCCTGTTTACGCCTTCTAACGTTGTATATGTATACAGATATATATATGTATTTTGTATTGCATCTTCGCCTCCTACTCTCGGGACAGACACCTGGACAAGTCCGACACAGTCGCCAGTTACCTCAGTAGGTAAGTCAATTCAATATACACGCGCATTTACAAACATGCGCGTGTGCGTACACACATAATACAAATTAAAACGTTTTATCTAAAGAAGGACTATACCAAGAATGATCAGTAACCTTACAAGGAATTACGGACAAGAATGTGTCAAAGAGGAATTGGTCAGAAAGGTTTCGCGCGACATACTTCACTTTGTAAATGTGATACTTTGCAAATACATCTTTGGTGCAAAGTTCACCAGCAGAGAAGATGGCAACGTGACATCCACCTTGTCCAGGGCGAACACGCACTCCGACGAGTACCTGAACTTTGCGTGTCACCACCACAGATGTCAGAGTCTAGGCGTTGTTAGAAGTGTCATGAATATAAGTGTCGCGATAACCACGAGGAAGGGGCCAGAAATGAAGAGATGGAATATTTGACAGGACACTTAAGAGTATGTGTCTCTGTGAAAAAAGATCATAGACAATATAAATACCAACAATAGATGGGACACAAAAACAACAACTACTGAAGTCAAGTAGTCATCCGACATAAGGAGGGAGTCTCGGAGTGAGTACACCGAGCATTGAGTAAGCTCGGAGCACGGAGTTGTGAAAGCCTTGTGTCCACAGAACACCCTCAACCGCCAGCTGGTGCATCCACAGGGAGGTAGTAGAGCGCAGTGGCTCAGGCGTAAAGCTTCCGACTCTCAACTAAGATAACTTGGGTAAGAATCCTGTTCTGAAGTGTTAAACCTTCGGCAAGTTATGTTCACTGTAATTTGCTGCAGTTCACTCAGCTGTATGAATGAGTACCTGGCTACAGGCAGCGGTGGCTATTTATATTAGCAGCCTTCGCGCATTAATTGCAGCCTGGCTGGATGCTTCCAAGACAAGTTGTGATGATTGGGTACTACCCTGTATAAGAACTTACCTTTCTATAACAAGAAGAATAAAGGGATCTGATGTACCAGATACCCTGTATACATGTGGTGTTGAGTATATCGTAGAGACAGGGAGACTGCTAAACACTGATGGACAGATACAGGAAGGATGCAAGCAAGATGAGTGATGAGAAATACACAAGAAGTGGAAGAGAAAATCAATGTCTTCATCAACAGATCCGCGCTAACTGACGATGAGACGGCTGAAAACCAAATCGTTGTTAAGAAGAAGAACCCAGCAGATAATGGGACTCATCTAGATTAGAAACACATAAAGACACTTTAGCAACAGACCAAAGACAAGATTACAAATTATTTAGAATGTGCTGTATTTGTTCACATTGTTTTATTTTCCAATATTCATCCGAATATTGCCATTGTCCATTGCGTAGGCTTCACTTGGGCTGGTCATCAATTGGTTTGCGTCTAGATAATATTATGCGTTCTTTGCGTCTAAATTATATTAACAGTTCACTCGATTTCCAAACCAAAATATACAAACTACCTCTCACTATCGTGTTAAATAGTATTTGACACATTGAATGAAGAGTATGATGTGCAACATAAATAGCATAAATGAGTTAGTACTCTAGATATTGCTTCCAGTTCCATCTGGTTCAAGTCTTCCTCTACTTCGTTCTTACGGTCTCCAGGTGCACCAAGACTCAACAGTGCCATACGCTTGATGACATTAGTAACTTGTAGATTGCGCGTTATGGGTTCTATTTTATCTCAAACTCATATATATTTGCAGCATTTCGCAGGTAACCCGATAAATTACGGCAGTGTTTTAAACATGTTTATACTAATTCTAAAAGAAAATATACACTTATATATATATATATATATATATATATATATATATATATATATAATATATATATATATATATATATATATATATACACAATATATATATATACTACATATATATATATATACACACACACACACACACACACACACACACACACACACACACACACACACACACACACACACACACACACACACACACACACTCACAGATTTATACCCGTTTTATGTTGCAGCTGACTTGCCCACTGCAGGAAGGAAGCAACATATACACCTTCATGCTAGGGGGCATCGAGAGGCCGTGTGCCCCGGCCACCGTCTTCAACCTGACACTGTGCACATGCGTGCACATAAGTCCGGATACGGGTGAGTGATGTCATTGTAATCTCTCTTTAGAAAATAGTCACCCGCAGACAACGGCTACTTCAACGGAGTGTATTATTAAACGATCTCATTCAATGTCATTGAATGTAATTTATCATAATATTAGTTACGATTTGTGCCATAAAATATATATATATATATTATATATATATATATATATATATATATATATATATATATATATATATATATATATATATATATATATACACACATACATTATTATAGTTCTCTCTTCTATTGAATATGTCGTATATGTCAAAGGCTTTTACTATCTAGATCCGCCAAACCGGAAGTTCATTGTTGACAGACGATCAATTATAGTGTTCGCTTCCGTCGTCTTGATCTTTTCCCTTCAACCGTTCCTTTTGTGTGGACATATATAAAGATGGTCATTAATTTATTCATATGAAAACAGTGTCGCTAATACAAAAAGTATCTGACAAGTTCATGTGTAATTCCAAAAAACAAATCTGTGATTTTTATAGACGTAAGCATGTGCCGGAGTGGCCCGTGCCAACATGGCGGGATGTGTCTAGACGAAGTGAACCGATATACATGCAAATGCGCTGCTGGATATACTGGAACCAATTGTGAAACACGTACGTCTGGTCTAATTCTGAAGTGAAACGTATTATACCTACGTGTGGAATGATTAAATATTAATTGTTGTATCATATTATCCTGAAAGTGTTTAACATTGTAAAATATGTTCACGATGACTACAATGTAAACAAATTTTTCTGAAACTGTTTTGTTGTCAATATCAAGTTGTTGTATGTATATAAAGTTGGATGATTCACGTCAGCATCAATTGGGCGAACATATTCACATGTCTAAGCACGATAAGTGTAAACACGAAATGGTCAAATTTCCTGTTAAATGTGCAATAGTAGTATTGGTGGTATTACATTTGCGACATATAGGTGTGTACGTGCTGCATTATATAATAATTTCATTTGTCAGAAATAGTATTGTTTGTCCTAGATGTAATCGTGTGCAACAGCAATCCATGTATGAACGGCGGAACATGCACTGATAGAGTGAACAGATACACATGCAAATGTCGTGCGGGATACACTGGTGCCAACTGTGCAAGGAGTAAGTATGATTGCAATACTTACGTATTGACACTGGCATTGTTGTAAAATCATAACGAAGGATAATGACAAATATCTTTCATGAAATTGTGGAGTGTTTTAAACTGTATTTTAAGGAATCCGGTGTCGGACAATATTTCTCCAAGAAGTGTTGTTCAGTCTTGTTGTCGAATGTAATTTATCATAATATTAGTTACGATTTGGTGCCATAAAAACTATTGTCTTGAATTTAGCGGTCACGTGATCCGTGTAAATTTGGAATATGTAAGCTACATGGCTTCCAAGACAAGTTGTGGTTGTCTTTGATTGAGCAGATCTACCAGTGGATTAACTCTATAACGCTTTGAACAGACGTGATGATTGGATACTGCTCTATGTAAAAACGTACCTTTTTATAACTAGAAGAATAAAGTGAGCTGATGTACCAGATACCCTGTATAAATGTGGTATTGAGTATATCGTAGAGACAGGGAGAAACACTGATGGACAGATACAGGAAAGATGCAAGCAAGATGAGTAAAGAGAAATACACAAGAAGCGGGAGAGAAAATCAATATATTCATCAACAGATCCGCGCTAACTAACGATGCGACGGAAACCAAATCGTTGTTAAAGAATCAAAGAGAAGAACCCAACAGATGAAGGGACTCATCTAGATTAGAAACACATCAACACAAATTAGCAACAGACCCAAGACAAGATTACAAATTATTTAGAATATTCTATATTTGTTCACCATTGTTTTATTTTCCAATATTCATCCGAATATTGCCATTGTCCATTGCTTAGGCTTCACTTGGGCTGGTCATAACTTGGCTTGCGTCTAGATTATATTATCCGTTCTTTGTATCTAGATTAAATTATCAGTTCACTCGATTTCCAAAACCAAAATATACAAACTACCTCTCACATTCGTTTTAAATATTATTTGATACCTTGAATGAAGAGTATAATATGCAACACAAATAGCATAAATGAGTTAGTACTCTAGATATTGCTTCCAGTTCCATCTGGTTCATCTCTTCCTCTACTTCGTTCTTACGGTCTCCAGGTGCACCAGACTCAACAGTGCCATACGCTTGATGACATTAGTAACTTGTAGATTGCGCGTGTTTGGTTCTATTTAATGTCAAACTCATATATAACTGCAGCATTTCGCAGGTAACCCGATACATTACACAATGTTTTAAATATATTATATAGTCTATATATATATATATATATATATATATATATATATATATATATATATATATATAATATATATATATATATATATATATATATATACCCGTTGTATATTGCAGGTGAGTGCCCACTGCAGGAAGGAAGCAACAAATACTCCTACATGATGTGGGGCTTTGAGATGAACTGTGCCCCTGGCACTATCTTCAACCTGGCACAATGCACATGCGTGACGGATACGCGTGAGTGATGTCATTGTAATCTCTCTTTAGAAAATAGTCACCCACAGACAATGGCTACTTCAATGGCTACGTGTAATTAAATTATCACATTTGTTTTACCACATCGAAACTGAACATACCTACTTCAATTTGCTCCTCAGAAAGTAAATGACAAGAAACCTTTTTGAACTTGCCGAATATTCAAAGTCCTAGAAAATGGATTAAAACCAGGAGAAAAGTGATTCTGCTATTCTGCTAATATTACTATTATAAACATTTGTAAAGCGCCGTATCTCCGGGACCAGCCCGTTCATGCGTACACACACTACACTAACAAATATCTAAAAATGTATGTCATGGTATATTTTATAGTAATAATAATAAAAAATACATTAGTTCAATTTTGCAACTTTTTTAGAAGATGAACCATTATGTGTATGTTAATATATAAATGATATATTAACATGCACATAACTAAGGTTGCACTGTTTCTGCTAGATTTCCTCTCTCTCTCTCTTTCTCTTTATCTATTTCTTTCTCTCTCTCTCTCTCTCTCTCTATATATATATATATATATATATATATATATATATATATATATATATATATATATATATATATATATTAATTAAGTACACCTAAATATAAGTATAACCGATTATCTTAACCTCATGGATCCTGAACCCCGATGAATCGGGGTTTTACACTATTGTGTATAAGAATCCTAGATGTCACTAGTTTTTTCGCGGAAACGTCAAATTATACCCGGATGTAGATAGGAGATTTTCCGACAGTTTGACACCAAGTTTACATACATCTATCAGGTAAAATGGTACATTCTAGCAAAATCGAATCAGAAGTCGATCGTAGATGTTTCACTGTTCATGTTAGCGATGTCCATGAACAAGAATTGTAGTTATTTAGTTAGCATGTCCGATGATTTGGATGAAAATGTGAAAAGCAGCAGCTACGCTGACAGACCGTGTTTGACATCGGCAATATTTCATTCGATTCTGGAGCTGCCAAATAATTGCGCATTAGCCACAAAATAAAACCTATTTTGATGTATCTTATCGCCAATCTTGTTTCCTGTCCGGATTTTTGACATGAATGATATTCTGATTATTTGCAATATGTTTTGTAGTCACGCGACAGTAATTTTGATGACACAGTGTAGGCAAATTCAGTCTGTTTTAAACAGTATAATTTTGCTTTATACTAGCATGTGCTATATTGCACATGACACTTGTGATGGCAGTGTCATTTGCTGTATGTACTGTTTCAATCCTGATCTGAGAAAGACAGGACCAAGTTCCTGAGTGACATAAAATAGAACCAAATTGATGTATGAGTGTTAGTTTTTGTGTTACTCATTGAAGACACCTTATATCTTGCAATGATATAATACTTGATAACATAATTGCTTATAATTATGGAGGAATCTACAAAACAAACCTGATTTTCATATATATTGTCGGCCATCTCGGATTTTGTATACATGTAAATTAGTAATTAATTAATTTCGGTTAGTTATACAACAATGATGTGTACATCAATGTATATATACTTCCTTTCTGGTTCAGATAATATACACTTTTATATAATTGTGATGAACAGTGTTTACGATACGGTTCATTATGTGAACCCAATTCTGGTCTTAGCGTTGAGGCCCTCAGAAACTCAAGGCTTAAGAGGTTAAAAGGTAAACATTATAATTATTATATAATAAAATAATAATGCCGAAATTAATCCCCCAAAAATAGTTATAATAACTACTAATAATACTATTAATTATTGGTAAAATAAACTATCATCAGAGTGTCACAAAGTACATTCTCGTTGGAAGTACGCTAATTTAAATAAATGTGTCTTGGGGAGAGTCTTGAATTGTGTTAAAGAGTCTGACGAATGTTTTCATGCAAACTGTTTGCTCAGCCAGACACAGTATTTAAGTAAATACATAAAACAACTAGTTAAATAAAAACACGAGAATACAAATTCAAGTTCGTCTTTCACCTTTATGTTACTGAAATATTCTTACATATTTTTAAATATATGTTTTTCTTAAATGGATTCTACCTCATGTGGCAGTTCTTTCCACATTTTAATCTGATAGAGTTTAAAATATTTGCTACCCTGACATTTGATATGTGGTAGAATGTAGATAGTCTACTTTTTGTGTGTAGATAATATGGTTTCTTAAAAGTCAGTGTATCTTATATGGTGCCTAAAATCATATTTAAACATGTATCTAATTTTATTTTGAGCTGTCTGGAAATAATTGTTGACTAATGCTTGTACTTAATCCCCTATCACAGTGTGGCTGCAATAATGACGAACATAACATTCGTCATTCGTGTTCTCTAAAGAAAGTGTATTTTCTATATAAAAACATTAATTTTCCATTGATCTATGGACTACATATTTGCCCTTAGACGAACCATTCTTGTCCTGATCAACAATATTACCTAGATAGATATGTTAATAGCATTACAGGAAATGTTCATGCTGTCCGCTTTTGCAAGTCGAATTTTTGATGCAAACAGTAAACTCTCTATTTTCCTTAAGTGACTGGATAACTTGTTTTCTTCTAGCCACCCACATAATGACTACTTCAAGGTTACGTGTCCTTTCAATTTATGTTGGATATTTTCCACTAGCCAGCAAGGTAGCATTATCTACATATAAGAACATATCACAATTTACATTTTGAAACATGCCGTTGACATAAATAAAAAAATAGAGGGCCTCAAATGGGCCCCTCTCGTACACCACATGTAAAATGTCCAACCTCAGAAAAAACTGGCACATAACATTTAACCACGACACTGATAACGTATCAACTTATATAGCGTCCAATGTTGTTAACAAGATAGAGTAATAGACGGTATATATCAACATTTTTCTACATATCAGTTAAAACCATGCTTGTATCAAGGTCATCGTCAACGTTGAATCTGAGTTTATCAGCAATACAACGTGAATGAAGTGTCAGTCCAATGTACCACTCGGAAACGTGGTTGGAACCCATAAATAAGGCTATTCTGTTATTATTCTTCTTCTTAATATTACAAACATTTGTAAAGCGCCGTATATCCGGTACCAGCCCGTGCATAGTCGCGTACACATATTACAATAAATAGTATGGCCTATGTAATAGTAATTATCAAAATAAATCAATACAACATTAATGTATTCAGTTATGCAATTGTCTCCAGAAAGTGACCCACTAGCAGACGGCAACAGTAAGTTATGCATTAATATACACATAACTAAGGTTTCTTTATTTTTGCGATACTCTACTTCCCTTTATCTATCTCGTTCTCTCTTTCTCTCTCTTGTCCTCTCTCTTTCTCTCTCTCTCGCTCTCTATGCATATATATATATATATATATATATATATATATATATATATATATATATATATATATATGATTATATATGTTAATATTATATGGTAATTTATATATATATATATATATATATATATATATATATATATATATATATATATAAATATATATATATATATATATATATATGTGTGTGTGTGTGTGTGTGTGTGGTGTGTGTGTGTGTGTGTGTGTGTGCACGCGTGTATAGATATACCTGTATCCATCAATTTGTTAATTATTTAACTTATAATTTTAACCATGTTTTTATCAAAGTATTAATGTTTTATATATATATATATATATATATATATATATATATATATATATATATATTGTGTGTGTGTGTATGTATGTATACCAAATTACTAAGATATCGGATATTGTTCCTAAGATATTAAGTCAATTGCGTAAATATAAATAGAAAAGGGTAACTTAAAAATGTAACATTATAGTTATTATATAATAACATAATAATGCCGAAATGGATACACCATCAATTAGTTATGAAACAAATAATACTAAAACGATTCATGATTCATAAAATACATTATCATCACAGTGTCTCAAAGTACAGTCTCGTTGGTAGTATGCGAACTTAAATAAATGTGTCTTGAGCAGTGTCTTGTTAAAGTGTCTGACGAATGTTTTCAGACAAAAAGTTCCGCTGGCGGTAGCCCTCCAAGTTGTGACGCTGAACCTCGTGCAGCTGTTGTAGGTAGCCACATTGATTATTGAAAATGTGTTCACAAATGTTTCACACAACACATATTATTGAGACTGGCCAATAGTTACCTTCATGGGATGTGTCTTCCTGTTTACATTAAGGAGCCAATTGTCTGCTGCTGTTCTGGAGCCCGAAGCAACGAGATCTGTCAGTGATGGGAACTTTATGTCAAAGATGGCCTGAGAGCCAGTCAACACATCTACCGCAGAAAGAAATATCACGACATAGCTAGGGGCTTCAAAATGGCAGGCCACATCACTGCATCTTGGTAAACGAGATTAGTAAGACAGAAAGAAGCATAACTTCGGTGGTCTTAGTGAAAATATATGAAAAGCGCCCTCCTGCGGGCAACTAGGATAACTAGGCAGCGCCGCTATATTGTCAATGCACTAGCATTTCACATGCACTCGTATATACAAAGATGTTTTTTAAGGCAAATACGCTTTCTTTAAATGGATGCTTGTATTTGTAATTTTAATATAATTCACGTGATATATTTGCCCGCCGTCGCGCATGCTTATATAGGTGAGAACCTCATGACTAATGTTCTGTTGGTGATGGATAATTTACGCTTGCTTTCAGAATGTGCCTCTTTTCTTGTCACGGGCAACTGCACGGTCAGCGATAACGTCTTTGTCACTTGGAGTTTCGTCAGCGCAGCTTTGGTCCGCCATCCACAGACAAGTAATCATGTTTGCTTTATAATTGATGTATCAGATACCCAGAATGATAACCGAATATATGCAGCGACATTACCTACTAGTTGATATCGCGGGTGCACGGCATGTCACCTGCAAGCCGTACCAGTATGCGCACCCGAGTTTGAGCGAGGGACATCATCAGTTTGCAACTAACAATAAAAGAAAAACAAATCTTACATAGCACAGTGTCAAGTCTTCAGGATTGTTCAAAGCTCTTTACAAATTACTCACTGGCAGGTTTGTTTAATCGAACACCATTTCAGCCACGTTACATATAATATGCGAAAAAAATCGTACACAAATATTCGCCACCGTCTATAGCCAGTTGCACATTCATACAGCTGAGTGAACTGGCGCTATGTGGAGTGAACAATCTTGCCCACGGTTTTAGACGGCAGCACATGATTAGAACCCGAGTCATCTTAGTCGAGTGTCCAATGATCTACCCCTGAGCCACTGTGCTACTGTCATTCAGACGACGCAATCATTTGAAAGGTAGCAATTGGCTAAATTGCTTAAGTAGCAACTTTATATCGACTAAGTTGAAGACACGAAATACGGGCAAAAACAAGACATCTGAGCACAACGATATATTCTAGAGATGGCCCGACTTGTTGTCGAGTATCGTCAGTCACTAAAGTTTACATCGAACTGCTGCCACGTTTATTGTAGTATATTTTAACTTACTTTGGAGCTTAATGTCGAAGATGAGTACGACGTTTTGATCCGTCAGCTATGGACCTTGGCCACGTACTGATGTGTGTTTGCCTCATATTTCGGCAGGAGTAGGAGATCATTGCCGGACCACAAGACAGTCCAACTAGCACAAGAGGAAAATAAAGGAGGCCATATACATTAACAGAGAGCCCCTACCATGAACAGAGACCAGGGATACCATCTGCCTGCCATTTACAACCAAATTATCCGCCGAAATCTGAGGCAAAACATCAAGTACGTGAACAAGGTTCGTAGGTGACGGATCGCAACGTCGTACTCATCTTCGACATTAAGCTCCAAAGTAAGTTAAAATATACTACAAGAAACCATTATTGGAGCCTTGAACAATATATTCACTATTGCTGCCACGTTCACCGCTGAATGAACGTGGATTTATTAACTTGCCGGCGTGCCAGTTTGCCAACAAAACGTGTAGAGACGGAGAGTCGGACATGGAGATGTCCGACTCTCCGTCTCTCCATGTATTTGTCTGTATGTACATGTACATATACATGTATATTAATTATACATGTGTGTGTGTGTGTTGTTTGTTTGTGTGTGTGTGTGTTTGTTTGTTTGTGTGTGTGTGTGTGTGTGTGTGTGTGTGTGTGTGTGTGTGTGTGTGTATGTATGTATGTATGTATGTGTATATGTATGTGTGTATGTATGTATATATGTATGTATGTATGCGTGTATGTATGTAAGCATGCACGCATGCATATACGTATGAATATATATGCATGCATGTACGTATGTATGTAATTGTGCATGCAAGCATGCATGTATGTATCCGGCGAAGGCCAGTATTAAGCAGTTGGACAATTGGTGGACTTTCTATAAACCACAGCCTTCCTTCGACGAAAGAAACAAAACAAATCTTCCAGCTCAAATACGCATTTTAATCGCAATGTCTTAAGATGCTTAACTGAACTGTGACTGGCTATTGTAGCCTTTTAGTATTATCATCATATATATATATATATATACATATATCATATATATATATATATATATATATATATATATATATATATTGATTTGTCTATACACACCACATACACACTTACATACTGATGTATAGGTAACAATATTTGTATCAAATATATCCATAAACATACAATATATATATATATATATGTTAATATATATATATCATATATATATATATATATATATATATATATGTCATGCAAACCCCATTTGTTTGGCTATGTCGAATGGCTTATCGAGGCTCTGCAACTAAGTATGCATGGGGCAATAGTGTGACATGATGTAGATCCACCCATATATATATATATATATATATATATATATATATATATATATTGATTGTGTTTCACATACACTATCAACACACATATATATATAATAAATAAATATATATATATAGATATATGTGTGGATATGTGTGTTTGAGTATGACAAATCAGTACAAAGAACTTCAATAAACATGGTACTACCTCGTCCAAAGAAAATGTAAATGAAATTTCATAGCCACAGTGAACAAACAAGATGCAATAAATAGCATGAGTTTTGTATATTTCAATTTCCATCGTATGTGTTGTCTCCAAAACAACGTCAACGAAAATCTTTGGTAAGTATTCCTTTCACTACTAATCATGTTGCTATTCACAATGCGTTCCAGTTACTCACCAGATTCACTGATACATATGACGTGTATTTCCACCTACCTGCGTTCCCGGAATACCCTCCAACGGAAGCTATGCATTTGCCCGCTGCGTCACCGACACCGAAGGAGGAAAACTTCGCAAAACGAGACAGGCCACTGAAGTCGCTCAGATCAACTCGAAGCTGTTGAGGTTCTTGCGAAGTGATTTGATGAAGTTTGTCGTTTCCTTCAATAAACAATACTACTTTATCACTTGTCCGGCGCAATTCGCGGTTAGAGACAAAACATTGCAATAACATAACTTGCATAGTTACTGAACATAGCTATCACAATGGGTTTTCCATGAAAGAATGGCACTCACCCCACCAGTATTCCCTGAAGACGGATCCAAAACCGTTCTTGAAGTCGTTCCATCCGCGGTAGAAATCAACTTCGCCGTTGAATCTCTTCTGGACCACCTGCACATAGGACGGCATATATTATAGGACTACTCCATGGGAATTACAGATAACTTTATGGGGAAATGTTAACAACTGCAAGACAAGACAGCCAATATACTTTAACAAAACATGCTACTTATAAGGTGTACAGTACACACTAAGATACAATCACAACGATATTTATAACATTACACTGTAAATTTATATTTTTCATATCATTATATATATATATATAATATTTACATACATAAATAAAACTATATATATATATATATACATATAGATGTATACATATAGATATATACATAGTAATGACAATAGTATCATAGATAATAAATAGATTAAATACGATAGGAACTACATATAGAATGGATGACCTAAGATCAGATGGATGAATATATTATTTATCAGATGATTTTGCAGCACATTGTTGACAAAAGTCTGCACGATTACATATGAACTCAGATGCGTCGCCAAAACAGATCAGTCTGAGCGTTGCACCTGTGCTAAAGTCATGGCCTTATGTCCAATCGTACTGAACCGTTTAAGGAAGACCAGTCATGTTGGAACAGACATTTTTATATCGATACCTTCCACACAATTAAATGAAGAACGTTAAATTGCAATTTTCCTGTAGCAACTAAACTCAACATTCCATAGAACTTTAACATTGATATACTGGTAAAAACAGGTTTCCTATGAGTATCGCTTTCATGCTGGTGAACAAAGGGAATCATTGATTTTCTGTTACTGGTGATGTTACAGTTCACATTATGTCAGTTATCTTCGCTAATCTTGCGGCTGGTGAGAAATTCACCAAGATCGATCTGCGCCAAGCATACCTATAACTTATAGATAGATAGAGAGCAATAATAAGATGATCTGAATACGTTGACTGAATGGTCTGAGAAGTGGCAAATGCTGTTTAATTTTGGGAAGTATAAGTGCCTCCACACAGGATATGGGAATGAAGACGCATAATATACAATGGGTGATACTGTACTAAATACTACCGTAAAGGGAAAGCACATAGGGTTAACTATTAGTGCTGATATGAAGGTATCAGAGCAGTGTGGAATTGCAGCGCCGAAGGAAAACCAATTGTTTTGGATTATTTAGGCGAAATATAGTCTACAAGAAAAAAAATTATAACGCTGTACAAAACAATAGTTAGGCCTCATTTAATATGTTGCATCAATGCATGGAGGCCATATCGCAAGAAGGATATTGATATACTAGAAAGCGTACAAAGGAGAGCAACCAAAATGATACAAACACTTAGGAATATTAGTTCTGAAATGCGTCTAAGGGAATGTGAATTAACAACGCTAGAAAGTAGGAGACTGAGAGAAGTTTTTAAAATATTGAATCGGAATGAAATTATTGACAGAAATATTGTGTTCTCGGTTAAGGAAAAGAGAAGGACTAGAGGACATGGAATTACATTAGCAAATAAGCAGTGTAGACAAGGTATTAGAAAATTATCATTTTCACAAAGAACAGTAAGTGAATGGAACATAATATTATTATCACCTGATTGTGTAGGTGCTAGTAGTGTTAATATGTTTTTTAAATAAAATCGAGATATACCTAAGAAGGCGGGGTACGTTTAGATAAATAGGATGGACTCTCGATAAGTCAAAGGGCTTCATTGTCCACCTGCCGTCTATAGTTGATTATCTAGGTGGTAATCTTGTTAAATCTTGTTAAACCCTTTCCTCGGTGCTTTCAAACCGGGAATGGGGTGTCAGTCCACTGTATTGAGACTATTAGAGGATTGGCGCAAGGCACTTGACAGCCATAAGTATGTCGCAGCCATTCTCATGGACCTCACAAAGGCTTTTGATTGCCTCCCTCACAATCTGCTCTTAGGTAAACATCGCTTTTATGGCCTTTCGGACAAATCTTGTAGTATAATTAATAGTTATCTCAGAAATAGGAAAAAAGCGAGCGAAATTAGGACCTCACTTCAGTGAGTGGGCTGACATCGTCCGAGGTGTAAAGGTAAGTTCTTATATAGCGCAGTATCCAATCCTCATGATTGCTCAAAGCGCTTTACCCATTACTTCCCTGGCAGACCTTTTCAATCAAACACCATTTCAACTTCTCTGGGAAGCATCCAGCCATATGCAACAATTAATGCGCGAAGGCTGCTCGCACACATCCACCACTTGTCTATAGCCAGGTACGTATGTATACAGCTAAGTGGACTGTAGCAATGGACAGTATTCAAACCCGGGTCCTCTTAGTCGAGAATCCTACGCTCTACCCCTGAGCCACGGCGCTCCAAAACCCCAAATGCTCTATTCTGGGTCTCATCTTCTCAATTGTTTTATTAATGACATATTTCACTTTTTGGATAAGTCCTCTCTCCGCAACTATTCTGATAATAACACCCTGTCTTATGGTCACTCAAACTCTGACAATGTCATTCACACTTTACTACGAGCCTGTCCTTCCACACTATAATGGTTCAAAATCAACCAGATGAAGGCTAACCCAACTAAAATGCAAGCAATTAGCTTTGACAATAGGGGAACTAGGGAAATCATATGTGTTACTTTTGAAAACACTACTATCCGCTTTGATAACTCTGTTGTCCTTCTAGGCATTGAGATTGATCATTCGCAAACATTTAACGAACATTTTACTAACATATGTAAAACGACAGCTAGACAACTAGCGATCTTTAAACGTATCAGCCATATCTTTACTCGACATGGGAAACTTGAAATTTTCAAATTATTTACAGCGATTACACAGCCACGCACCACGTCTTGTTAAAGCGCTAACTTCAAACACTTCCACGTGCTTAAATGATCTCTGTATTGCCTGCGAAATAATTAAACTGCTGTCGTCGCTAAAGCAAACACGTCCAAATATGGACTTAAATCATTCGTGCATGATGGACCCTGGGTCTGGAACGGTTAGCAAATGAATTGCGATTTTTTTAAAACTATGGCGAGTTTCGTAGAGTGGTCCGGAACTAGGATGGACCATCATGCAATTGCTGTATATGTAGGTGAACAGTTAATATGTGTGCCGCCATACCAATTAAATGAATATATGTTTATTGTAGTTATTGTATATAATTGAGTAATATTTAAATAATATACGATCAATTTAGACATTAATATTTCATGAGTTGAGGAAAAGAATGCTATAATAGATATAATTTAATGTACGTGTAACTATTTCCCTATCATACGAGAATTGTTTTTAACATTTTCATGTTGATAAATATGCCAAACAATGATTATTGTTTAAAAGTACTGTCAAGCTGAAACAATATTACATGTTTATAAAAAAAAAGCAATACCATAGTTTCGAACCGTCAAACATTACGTGAATAATGCGCCTCTCTACAAATATTTACATCTTTTATAAGTCTAATGACACATAGGTACATCAAGCTATATTCCGTCGTGTTGGCCTACATGTGTCTAAATGTGTCACTTAATTAACATAAAATCCACAATATTTGCGCATGATCAAAAACGCCAATACCGACAAAAAACGTTGCAACCAGGAAGATATATTTTCGGTGGCGACATGCTAGAACAAAAACAATTAGTGTAGGTGTGTTAGAAAGTATTCATATTTTGCGGGTGCTTATTAAATGGACATTAGTTGTTTATTAGAAACTGTAACTAAATATAGAAAACTCCATTTTCGACGTAACCACGGAAGCATTAAATGCCGCCACCTTCTGGATAAATTACGTAATTAGCCGTATTCCGGTAGACATCATGTTTGTCACAATCATTTAATAGTTCAATTCTAACATAGTGTTGTGTATTAATTTTGATTAATATCATTTAGTAACATTTCAATGATGTCATACGATGAATTTATACATTAATGCTTTTATGAATTTAGGAAAACATTGCTATATTAGATAACATTTAATGTAAGTGAACTACTTGCCAGATCATATGAGAACATGTATTAACATTTTCTTATTGTTTAGTGTGCCAGTGTTTATAAAAGGCAATACCGTAGTTTCTAACCGTCAAACATTAGGTGAAAAAAAGCACCTCTCTACTAATATATACACCTCTATAAGTCTAACTGCGACATACACAGGTGCATCAAGCTGTATCCCGTCTAGTTGGCGTAGGTAAGTCTAGCTTTGTCACCTAAATAACACAAAATCCACAATACTGGCGCGAGAACAAAAACGGCAATAACGACTAAAACTTTGCAATCAGGAAGGTGTATTTTGGTAGCCGACATACCGGAACAATAACAATTGGTGTAGGTACGTTAGAAAGTATTCATCTCTTGCAGGTGCTTAATAAATGGACATTAATTGTTGATTAAAAACTATAACAAAATATAGCTGACTCCATTTTCGACGTATCCACGGAAACATTAAATGCCGCCACCTACTGGATAAATTACGTACCTAGCCGTCAATGTATACCGGTAGACGGCATGCTTGTCACAATCATTTAATAATGCAATTATAACTTAGTGTTGAGTATTAATTTTTGTTTAAAATAATTTAGTAACATTTAAATAATGTCATGCGATCAATTGATACATTAATGTTTTCATATCTTAAGGAATAAATTGCTATATTACGTAAAATTTAATGTAAGTGAAGTACTTGCCCAATCATATGATAACATTTGTAAGCATTTCCATGTTGGTAAATGTGCCATAAAATATGGGTTGATTAAAAGTTCTATCAAACTGACATAAAATCACATGCTATACCTACGGTTCGAGCTGTCAAACGTCAAACACATTGGTAAATGGTGCTTAATAAATGGATATTGATTGTTTATTATAAACTGTAATAAAATATAGTAAACTCCATTTTCAACGTATCCACGGAAATAGTAAATGCCGCCACCTTATGAATACATTACGTAGCTAGCCGTCAATGTATTCCGTTAGACGGCGTGCTTGTCAAAATCACTTAATAATGCAATGTTTACATCGTGTTGAGTATTAATTTTGATTGGAAATGTGCCAACAAATGTGTATCGATTAAAAGTACTATCAAACTGATATAATGTTACATGTTTATATAAAGCAACACCGTAGTTTCGAATCGTCAAACATTAGGTGAATAATGCGCCTCTCTATTAATATAATTTTATAATGTAGGGTGGGGTAACAACGGCTCTGACCGCCACTAAGGTTTTTGTATATCCGTGCTGCCACACAGCGGATGAAAATAAACATAAAGAGAAACAAGACTTGCAATCGTGAGTACAAGATGTGACTTAATTGATTCGTAAGTGTAACATATTAAAACATGTCATTCCATGTATCATTGTAAAACTCAGGAATTATCTTAAATAACCATGACATTTATTAGTATCTTAGGATATGCGTATCTACTAACATTTGGTAACAGTTAAAAGAGCGATAATTAAGCGGCAGACAACATAAAACTGTTTTACCAACGCACATGCCGGGGGGCTAGACGCATGTGCACTGTGCCAGGTTGAAGACAGTGCCCGGGGCACACTTCACCTCAAAGCCCCACATCATGAAGGAGTATTTGTTGCTTCCTTCCTGCAGTGGGCACTCACCTGCAACATGCAACGTGTGTGTGTGTGTGTGTGTGCGTGCGTGCGTGCGTGCGTGCGTGCGTGCGTGCGTGCGTGTTTGTGTGTGTGTGTGTGTGTATGTGTGTGTGTGTGTTTCTTACATTATATAACAGGGTACCACTATTCCTTTCTACTTCATTTTGCAACGGTTAGGTCATCTTCGTGCAGTTAGAGAGGGCATTCTGTCGCTTAAAGCAAGTAAGCAGTTTTGGTACCAGCTCATACATTGCGGAGGCACAGAGATAACGCTGTGACCTCGCCTGGAAAGTTGAAACTCGGCCCTAGAACTGTTCTCCTATGATATGACTTCGACAAAGCCCCCTACGAACACAGCAAACAGATGTAACGGCGCATGTATGGCTTGACAACTCTGGATGTAAGACGTCTCGCTTATGAGATTGCTGTCAAAACAGGGGTGAACAACAAAGAAACAGCTAAGATGGCCAGTAAAGACTGGTTGTGTGGATTTTTCATGCTACATTCATTGCTCGCGCTCTTGGCTTTAACAAGGCAAGGGTCAATGAGTTCTTCCAAATTTATCGCCCCGTTTTGGGGACAGCGGAATACACACCGAGTCGAGTGTGGAATGTGGATGAGAGTGGAATCACAAATGTCCAAATACCTGGGAAAGTGGTGGCAACCAAAGCAGCGAGACACGTTGCAAAGGTTACGCTTGGGTAACCTGGCGCTACAGTTACAGTCGCTTGTGCCAGCAATGCAGCAGGTGGTTGTTACCTGCCCCCAATGCTAATTTTTTTACGGAAGAGGATGGTGGCAGCTTTGATGAACGGGGCACCACCTGAATATGTATGCTAATGCAGTCCGAATGGTTGGATTGATGCAGACTTGTTCGTCAAATGGCTTGAACATTTCGCTGCGTTGACAAATGCGTATACCAGCAAATCATCATCATGGATGGCCACCGAAGCCATAAAACATTGGCTGCTATAACCTTCACGAGGCTTCCAGAGGCTTACAACTGCTAGTTCTGCCACCTCACTGCACACACAGGATGCAGATGCTCGACACACCGTTCTTCAAATCACTGAACACCGCGAACAACAACGCAGTAGACAGTTGGATAGTCACCAATCCAGGTCGACGAATGTCGTTTTACGACATGGCTGGTGTGTTCAAAACAGTCTGCAACAAATCAGCCACCCTTGACAAACCAGTCACAGGATTGAGGGCATGTGGTCTGTGGCCTTACGACTCAGATGTCTTCACTGACGACGATTTTGCTGCAGCACTCCTGACAGGAGCCCACCAGGCCACTGCTGGCCCTTCGTCTGATGATGTTCCAACTGCCGGTCCTTTATTTGACGGCTCCCCAACTGCCGATCCTTCATGTGATCGCCATCCAAATGCCGGCCCTTCATCCGATGAACCTCCAAGTGCTGGTCCTTCTTCTGATGATCACGCAACTACTGACATGCCAGCGGACGAAACGGCTGCTTCTCTGTGCGTTGTTGGGTGTGTCGCCTCGACACCGGCTACGACGGTCGTTCGTGACCTTATTAGGAACATTTCTCCATTGCCGAAAACATCATCAGTAAGTCGAGAAAACAGGAATCAGCAGCCTGGGTGTCGTAATCGCCGTATGAAAACACATATACGAAGAAAGGTGAAACATCAAAGCGGCAGGGTAAAGGAGGCGGGTCACCGAAGGCGAAACGACCGATGCCTACGAAAAAAAAACAGATGACGATAATCGTACATGCAAAGAGATTCCGGAGCGATCTAAGCAGCGATGGAGAATAGCATTATCTGATTTGTGGAGAGCCATTCTCTTACAGCAGAAGTCGCGAGGTCTGTGTCCAGTGTGTGCTCTGTAGGGATTGGGCACATAGAGAGTTATATTTTGCGAGAACTGCTGCAACTAGTGGCAGTGAATGGCTTGGTAGTTGACACTTCATCAGTTTCATTTGAGAACGAAATGACACTACCGAAACATCGTAAGCCAGTTTGGCTAGTAGTTCATAATTGTGTAGATTGTTCTTTCGTTTTTTCTGTAAGCACTTATTGCATACCTGCATTTCAAAACACTGTGGGTGTTGGTATTTATCCAATCGCATGCCTACGTCAGAAGTAAATAAGCTGATACATTGCACACAACATACACACCCACCCACCTAACCACAACCCACCCATAACATACCATCCACACTAACTCGCATACTTGTAATTATTCAACGATTGTTTGAAAGGCATCTTGCCCCACCCAGATGGGCGTCTTGCCCTACCTATGGGGCAAGACGCCCCTTTCTTAGCTGTTTTTACAAGTAGAATTTTAAATTGTGTTTTGTATCTATGTGTAAAATACTTACACACAAACTAGTATATATATGTTAGATTACCTGCAACTTAAAACATATTCGATGGGGTCATTATTAAAAACAACTGCAGCGGTTCCTGCTTATGGTTGGCGCCTTACACATCCATACCTTACATATGGACACCATGTTCCTGGTAATCTGACATGCATTTATTATACGCTCACGTTCGTATGTGGCGAAGCAAAACGACTGGAAGAAACACCAATGTTAACTTTCGATAATCCTGTCTTTTACAAAGTTGTACTGATCATATTAGAGGAAGTGCAGGCAACTGATTTACATGACCATGTAGACAGACCCGCCATTTATTTCAGGGTGAATCACAGCCGGCACCAGGCGTTGGTCTTTGTGACAGTTTACCTGGTGATATGGCCATTCTTGGTCTCGTGCATAGATATAAACAACAGTGATCGCCGACTCCGAATGGTGGGAAAATATGTTCGAATTTCGCAGCGCCCTCAGCGGGAGCCATAGAAAGTCGAAACTACGGTTGCTCACTCTTCCAACAATGGCAACCCGGAAATTGATTTTGTACCAATTTCCGAACTTTGTACCTGGGGTAAGATTAAATCGAAAAATCATCATATAATATGAATAGTTTATTGTCAATTTTTGTTTTAAAACGGAGACATACATTTAGTCATTCGAAAGACCAAAACAATACGAGCGATATTATAGGTATCACAGTCTAGTATCACTCGGTCTCAATCAGAAATACTGGGCACTACAATACTTGTATATCCAAAGTTTACCCAATTAAGCATGCATATATGACATATGTAGTGTTGCCGAAGTACTGTGCCAAACCAACTGTTTGTGTCTGAAATCCTTGTCTTGCCATGGCTCCATGATCGAGGCCATGACAGTGGCATTGCATTGGTCATTGTGCTTGAGGCATTCTATGACTATGGCTGACTCACTATCACTATGATTGGAGGTAACGTGATTACTCTATACTTAATTTAATAGGCGGATAGTTAGCGTGTTTACAAGCATTCCATAATATTATGTGGATCTAAACAAACGAGGCCTACAAAGATGTTATTCTTCCTGGTGCTTCTACTTATAGCTCTTAGCTGATTATAACATCTTGGATGCTGCTATTACGTACATTTACTATATTTCTCTTACACATTTTCACTTTAGTATTATATTTATATTGCTTGTATTCTATGTTCAGTACAAGTCACACGGAGTCACCGCAGTGAGAGCATCACCACTGAAGTGGTTGCAATTTCAAATCTTCTCATCTTCGTCAAAAGAAATCGTGAACAGAGTTTCATCATTGTCAAGGCATATTAATTGCACCTGTCGATTTTATCATTAACCATACATAATTCATCATTAATTAGAAGTAAGATCATGGATGAACTCATCAGGATCAATTTTGGCTTAGTAGAAGTAGAGCAGGAACATAATATTGTATGTTATTTTGGTGGTTTTGTGTCGATCGAAGAAATTGTGTTGTGATAATGAGCACTGAGCAGTGTTTTTCCATTGGTAATCACATCATTAAATGAGAGGGTGATTTATTTACAAGTAAATTTATGTTGATAGACACGAGGTTTTTGCGAGCCAAAGAATGTTTTGATTTCTTCCTTTGTGTCTTTTGGATCTATTTTTAGAAGTATTTCTCCTTCTTTGCAATGTTATAGTGATTCTGTTTGCAACAGAATCAAGGTTGTATCCCTATTTTATACATGTACATGCTTTCGTAATGTGAAGTCACTGGAGCCTGTGCTCATAAGCATCCTTTGTTTGTTTTCTTGTGATGCCATGTCAAGTGCAGACAGTTTGTAGAAAAATATATATATGTCAGACCAAGTCACAAAGAAAGCCGACAACCTTGTGAAAGACTGTGTGAATGAGGAATGAATGTGTTAATGGGAAATAGATCAATCAGATTTTTACAAGTTCCTTTTTCAAACGTACCTTTGTTGTGAGAAGTATATTACAGAAATACATGTTACTGCTATAAAACAAAATTATTAATAGTTTCATTCCAGAACACATCGATAAAAACAGGATGATTTCGTCTCATTCTGTGTGCACACAATAACTTGTTCATGATATATTATGTAAATAGGGATTATGTTTCTTCAGATTTGTTGCTTTCTCATTACTGTCGACCTGTTGTGTGAAGCTACACAAATAAAATTACTGTCACTTTGTCATTCGATTTATTCACGGCTGCAACATGTACAGCGAACAATAAAAATGTATTTCCTTTTACCTGCTATTTTTGTCTGCAAACACAACCAAAGATCGGCATGTGTTTTGTTATATTTTGAATATTTTAGTGACACTATCTTCAATGTAACAGGCCTTATATTTTATGTACATTTCTGCCAGCAGTATTTTTTTCTGGTGAAGCTGGAAAGCCAGGTTTTTTAGGGGGCAGATTTGGTTTTCCTGGTATCTATCACAAGTATAAAACAGTACAGTATAGTACACAAGTATAATAAGAACACATAAGCACACATCTACTAGACAGCATGTTTGTTTTAGAAATAATGCTAGTTTTCAAACAAAAAAACATTGATTGTTATATGGTGAAGTAATATTTAATGGCGATGTTACTTATAATACTGTTACTTGTTTGCATGCATTTACCCATAAATCATGCCTATCATGGTTAAATTGACGTGTGAAAATAATATGTTAACTGACATCTTCACCTATAACCGTGGCTTAATACACGCACAAATTGGTAGAGCGTTGAACTGGCATTACTATGTGTTTATGGCATGGCGACCAAAAGACAACTATAGTGGATCCTAGCAGACATCCTGGCTAAGAACATATGATATGACACACCACTTTGCAGCAGATGGGTTGCGACTTCCACAGAAACGTGGACTAATAAACTACACACAAGTTACTGGGTCAGACATCAACACACTATGATACATTGACGAAAGAGGCATAAGGATAGAAATATAATAGTACAATAATCACTCAATGTGATTGACCAAAATATATAATGGTGTCCAATAAATTAACTACTAATTTTAGTACACGTCTAGTATACACACACTTGCTATCTATATTTCGTGATGTTTTGAAAACATAACTGTGTACTCTAAACTATCATTTGATTCTAGGTTATATATATATGATACACATTCTGACCCGAACGTAAAGCCAAGGGCAAAATCCCTCCACAAAATGCAAATAGGACGCACGAATATTAAGTTCACATGTGTCTTTTACCAGGTTTATTTTCTGCCAGTATTTTAGCACTTCATCAAAAGCAACTTTCAAATTATTTATTTGCCTTTGGCAGAATGTGTATTTATTATCTTAATACAGTTATGGACAAATCAGTCAAGAACTCTGTTCAAAATGAGCCGTGCAGATATTAAATCATTGTTTTGATGCTTGTCAGGGTTGAAGGAATGAAGCTGTCATCGGACCGCCGAACGTAAACAATACAATTGTATTCCTTTATTTATCGGTCTCCTCGTCGTTCTCAATCTTTTGGAATGCCACATAGCTGATACATGTACTTTTAGATTTATGATTATTGTTGTGGCATCCCACTACACAACGATGTTTTCACCACATCACCAGGCTTAAAATACAGGGTGACGTCACGAGTCGGCAAAAGGGTCAAAGGAGCTATATAGAACATAATCAGTGTAATTGTATTATATAATGCCATATACATAATGACATTGTATATATTTCGGTAAAAAAGTTATGTAAGTTTATGTAGTTGTCAATATATGTTTTGCTACGGATTACAGTTGATAAATGCATGATATGCTCATATACTTATATAGTCGAAGAATGATTCGACAGTCGAACACGGTCGCGAGTCGAACACTTAAGGATATCGCTAGTAATTACTGCCAGATGTAACATAGAATGCGCGAAACAGGTACATTTGGCAGATACACAAACAATCGCATTGGGACAATAATAAAGTGAGGTTTATGAACATGCATTTTTAGTAATAAATCATATCACACGAACTGCGTAGTGGCGCGTTTAAAAACAACATATACAAATATCTCAAAAGCGCGGAATATACATAGGTAAATATACCGAAAGCTTCCTTGTCCACTCGCCATCTGGAATTCAATCTGGGATGGGAAACTTGATAAATGTTATTAACTCATCCACCGCGTTGCCATTTCGACTAGCGGCACGACTATTATTTTGTAAATATTTCGCCAATACATACAATTTTAGCCTTTCCTAAGCGCAAGTTGAATTAAATAATTTTTAAAGATTGTTAATATCGGTATACTTTTGCAAATGATTCCTTATGTATTAGAAACAAAATCGGCAAGTTTTGATTGATGAGTTAGGCTCGCTAGTATACATTCTTGCAATCTCCAAAGAACAACTCATTTCCGGTCGCGAGCTTCTACAGCTCCTTCTTGGCCGGAAGGGGCACGCGACCGGATACCGTTGTTAAAGAACGGTCTTTTCGAACGCCAACAAAATGTGTTTCTTTATGCATTATTTGCTAATTATTGTGTCATATCATCTTTGCGGATGTCTTGCAGGTAATGTTTAGAGTCACATGAAAAAATCAGAGTAAACTTAAAAGAAACCACGTTAAGGTGATACTTTTGACAGGCGAAATCTTTTAATTTAAACAAATTCATAAAAACTTTACTTGTTTTGGCTTGCCTTGTCATTGACATTGTTGATATTGTTGACTATATGGTTACAACCGGGATTATTTTGGTTTTGTATATACTCGTAAATGATCACATAGGTCGTTTACTGACAGGAATAGTTGATAACAAATATGCAATATGCAAAAAGGTATGTGCATCAAATTAAAATAACGGAAATATGTTTTTACAGAGCGCATACCATGGCATGCGACTAATCATGTCAGACTAGTAATCGCATATCGATGACGATGATGGAAATTTCCGTTAGGCTAGCGATACGTTTATTTTAGGGGAATGTATGCAATGTTTATATATATATATATATATATATATATATATATATATATATATATATATATATATATATATATATATATATATATATATATATATATACATACATATATACATATATATATATAATATATAATATATATATATATATATATATATATATATATATACATATATACATATATATATATATATATACATATATATATATATATATATATATATATATATATATATATATATATCACGTCACTATTAAGCATCACTTTAATCATATCAATAAATATACGATTGTTTTATAAACTACATACCGTACTGATGCATCTATATAATGTACGGCATATCGCTAAATAAAAGGCACCATCTCAAACAAAAAAATATCAATCTTATTCGGAGATTTGCCCACTAAGAGTAAGAACCTGTTAATCTTGCTTGATGAACATTAATTCATGACTGTATCATTTCTCACACCAACTTTTATTAAACTAGATAATGCATAGTAATAAACTGTTTTCATAGTATAAGTATTATGATTACTACTACTATTTTCTTTACATCAGCATTATTATCTTGTTATTACTTAAAGTATTATTACGTATAATTTTCATGTACTACTAGAGGTAGAAATTATTTTGTAATTTTAAAGAGCGTCCAGTTGCTTAAACTAGTGTAGTTATTACTGGCATCCTGGCATGCATTATTAACATATGTGCTGTGTATGTTGTATTGTGTTGTATATATATGCCAAATAAAAGTTCAAGTTCAGTTTAGTTTAGTTTAGTAGTTTTCACGGAGTTATAATTATCATAACTTTCAAACTCGTCCACAATAATGTCATCTCTCTGAAATCATATCAAATGTTGCTTGAAATACGCCACCCATAATGCATTAAATGAACAAAATTTGCCCCCCCCCCGCAATCATTTGAACGACAACAGTGGCATCGCGAATATACACTTTGGTTGCAGTGGTGCCTTGTGGAGGTTCAGGCACTTTCTCGATTTGAACTTTTAATTGATGGCCCAGTTCCTGTTAGTTAGTGTTTCGCTTTATACCACCACCAGCAAAAATGCCCATCGACATCAGCCCTATCGGGTGGCTGAAAACGCGGCCATATAAACATAATTTGCTGCTCATAGCCAATAACCGGACTTGTCGGAACACATACTTTGGATTAATGCCTGCTGTCACAACACCTCCCTTACCACACACGAACTTGGTCTTTTTCGCTGTGTCAGCAAATGTTTTCAGGCGTGACTTGTAGATTGGGCTGTAGAAGCTGCATGTTTCACATGATTCAATTGGGCCAGTCACAAATCTCTCCAGCTCGAGGATCGAATTGTGCACTGATGCCCATTAAACAGGTTGCTGAGTACATGTGAGTTGGTCTCGAACGAATTAGCCATATTGATTAGTGCTCGTTCATGTTCTTCACCCCGTCTTCAGTATGAACGTCAGTATTTCTTTCTGAACCTTGTCTTCAGTCTGTTTGGACGAACCACTCGCATGAC
>JAODUO010000171.1:340000-402500 GCA_025642075.2 Ridgeia piscesae | reverse complement strand
TGGTTGTAATCTTATTTCAGGAAATATTGCCTATAGAAAGCCTGCGGAACAGGGTTATGACCGCACTTCCGAATTTCTCAGAGCCGAATTTGCCACTGATGGAAACACTGATTCCAATATGAAGCATTTACACTGCGCCTGTTCGCAATATCGAGGGAAATATCATCATTCGTGGATGGTTGACCTGAAGGGCCTGTACGAAATCGAGAAAGTAACCCTAATCGGAACAACTGGTGAGTAAATACAACCACTGTCGTCTACATTAGTGAGGTCCATTGGGCGCGTGGTAGAACATGTGGCTGCGTCGAGTCTACGTAAAATTGTATACTATGTGGACATAGAGAATGGTGGTATACGTCCGTCCGTTTACTTCCGCCTGTCTGCCTGTCTGCCTGTCTGTCTGTCTGTCTGTCTGTCTGTCTGTCTGTCTGTCTGCCTGCCTGCCTGCCTGCCTGCCTGCCTGCATGCCTGCCTGCCTGCCTGCCTGCCTGCCTGCCTGCCTGCCTGCCTGCCTGTCTGTCTGTCTGCTGCTGCCTGTCTGTCTGTCCTGCGGCTGTCTGTCTGTCTGTCTGTCTGTCTGTCTGTCTGTCTGTCTGTCTGTCTGTCTGTCTGTCTGTCGTGTCTGTCTGTCTGTCTGTCTGTCTGTCTGTCTGCCTGTCTGTCTGTCTGCCTGTCTGTCTGTCTGTCTGCCTGCCTGCCTGCTGCCTGCTGTGCTGTCCTGCCTGCTGCCTGTCTGTGTGTCTGTGCTGTGCTGCCTGCCTGTGCCTGTGCTGCCTGCCTGTCTGCCATGTCTATGTCTGTCTGCCTGCTGCTGCCTGCCTGCCTGGCTGCTGTGCTGCCTGCCTGCCTGCCTGCCTGCCTGCCTGCCTGCCGCCTGCCGCCTGCTGCCTGCCTGCCGCCTGCCTGCCTGCCTGCCTGCCTGCTGCCTGCCTGCCTGCCTGCCTGCCCCTCCTCCTCCCCCCCCTCCTCCTGTGCTGTGCTGCTGTGCGCTGTGTGTGTGTGTGTGTGTGTGTGTGTGTGTGTGTGTGTGTGTGTGTGTGTGTGTGTGTGTGTGTGTGTGTGTGTGTGTTGTGTGTTTATTATATATATATATATATATATATATATATATATTGTATATATATATATTTTATATATATATATATTATATATATATATATAATTCACAGTTGAATCTGGTATAACACAGGAAAGTGTTCTGACTTGTGATCTTTGCCCTAGGTTATAAAACCGTACTAAGTACTCCGTGCTCAAATTATATGCTCAAACCTCGCTTTCACACAGTGCTCATACTCAACGTAGGTCACTAAACCTTCTGAATGCGGTATCGTATTCAGACTTGATCACTAAACGTCCACATTCTGAGTATTCTCAATAGCTTGCTCAACGCCGTACTTAGTCTTAGACAAACAAAGATGGCAGCTAACATAGAAACGGATCCATTTCGTTGTCAAAGTTCGTCTTTTGTTTGACAATATATGCAGTCCAAGTCGCTTACGGAGCTGCTGCTGTCGATACATTTGAAGAGGTGGTGTAACACGAATGTTTCGACAGATACTGTGTTGTGCCTAAAACGGCAATGTTTACTGAACATTTGCAAACTTAAGCGGCAGACGACGACAGTACGATACAGTGTTGCAATAATTATGCTTTGGTGGCAGTTTTTCGGTGATGAGTCCCATCACCGAAAAACTGCCACCATCACCGTTTACTGATTGGCGACTCAAGCTCACCACCAATTTCCAGACGAAAGTTCCCCAAAACTGTGCATTGTCGTTGGACGAGTAATGAAGTAATGTCGTTAGTTGGTATTATTACACGTTTGCCATATATGTTAATTGAACATTTATTATTATTGAATATTATTATTACATTACATACCTGGTCAGTTATACAAATTACACTAACATTACTATTATAACATTATTGTTTAGACAGCTATGGTAGGGTTGGCAGCGACCAGGTTAATTTATTAGAAATGGTTTCATAATTATAATTATTATCTGTACCAACTGGTAACAGCTTTAATTGCCTCCGCTGTCTGCCCGAAATCGTACATTATATAATTGAATATTACATTTTTAGTTTAAACATACTGTTTATATACGTCTTTTGTACGATTCAAAAAATATATATTCATTCATTTATTCATTCAAGTACAGTCGTGGACATTTAGCTATACCGACGGGCATATAATATGTACTATTTGGACATTCTTGGAAATAAACAAGAACAACATGAACCAAGCACAATGAAATATTTCAGTTATTAAAAAGAATGTTATGATTATACTCCTTTTTAAACAGAACAAATAAAATCAGTGGCAGAAAGAATATTGGAAATGTTTTAATTAATTATTTTCAAATATACATCACGCGCAAGCCAAAACATGTATAAATGCCCCAATAGCTTTGGCCATTACATGAACGAAAGGGTAGAAGGCTCTTTAAACCTGTTACTGTTGAATATATTTTGGCCTTAGTATATATTGCTAAAAGTTAATATAAAAAGACCATGATGTTATTTATGTATGACTAATTATGATGGTAATGCCATATGCCAATATTCTAAAATACCTTAAACACATATTCAACAAACAACTACAAAATGGAGATTTTTAGGATAACGTGAACATTGTGCGGGTATTCCCCATATTAAAACGATTTATGATGCACAAGAATTCTCTCTAACTATGAGCCAGTGACTTTTTTTCCTCAGTTCTCGAAAATACTGGCAAGTATATTCATAGTAGATTAATAGTTTTCTTGAATGTTAAACATTGTACAATGGGCAGTATGGATTTAGAAAAGAAAGACTCAACTATTATAACAATATTATAAATGGTTGAGGGATTAACAGCAGCAATGAATTACTCATGAACCTCAATAGCAGTTACTAGAAACTAGAACATCATGCATTACAATTGCAGTATAAGCCATCTGAACACCAGGAAACAGTATATATCTATTAATGACAAAAATTCAACGTACCAACATATACCATGTGGTGTACCACAAGGTTCCATACTTGGTCCAATTTTATTTAGCCTATATTTTATTATATGTGTAAAGTATCAACTGCTATGACACGTATAATATTTGCTGATGACACCAATTTCACAATTTGGAAATATTTTTGAAACCTTTTATACTACATATTATACTGTCAGTTAGGTTGAAATGATCATAGTAAGAAGGTCAAAAATTGACAGTATTATAAGAAGGATAAATCCACTGGAGGCTTTGGCAGTATTATAAGATGGAGCAATTCACTGGAAGTTTTGACAGTATTACAAGAAGGAGCAATCCACTGGAGACTTTGACAGTATTACAAGAAGGAGCAATTCACTGGAGGTTTTGACACGATTACAAGAAGGAGCAATCCACTGGAGGCTTTGACAGTATTACAAGAAGGAGCAATGCAGTGAAGGCTTTGACAGTATTACAAGAAAGAGCAATGCAGTGAAGGCTTTGACAGTATTACAAGAATGAGCACTCCACTGGAGGCTTTGACAGTATTGCAAGAAGGAGATTTCCACTGGAGGGTTTGACAGTATTAAAAGAAGGAGCAATCCACTGTAGTTTTGACATCATTCTTCATTCGCCAACGCTTTTTAGGCTGGTGTATACATCTAGAGTGCGTGATCTGCACCATTCTGGTTTTGACCCATCCACTGGAGACTTTGGCAGTATTACAAGAAGGAGCAATCCACTGGAGGCTTTGACAGTATTACAAGAAGGAGCAATCCACTGGAGGCTTTGACAGTATTCGAAAAAGGAAAAATTCACTGGAGGCTTTGACAGTATTACAAGAAGGAGCAATCCACTAGAGGCTTTGACAGTATCAGAAGAAGGATAAATTCACTGGAGGCTTTGACAGTATTATAAGAAGGATAAATCCACTGGAGGCTTTGGCAGTATTATAAGATGGAGCAATTCACTGGAGGTTTTGACAGTATTACAAGAAGGAGCAATCCACTGGAGACTTTGACAGTATTACAAGAAGGAGCAATTCACTGGAGGTTTTGACACGATTACAAGAAGGAGCAATCCACTGGAGGCTTTGACAGTATTTCAAGAAGGAGCAATGCACTGGAGGCTTTGACACTATTACAAGAAGGAGTAATCCACTGCAGGCTTTGACAGTATTACAAGAAAGAGCACTCCACTGGAGGCTTTGACAGTATTACAAGAAGGAGCAATTCATTGGAGGTTTTGACACGATTACAAGAAGGAGCAATCCACTGGAGGGTTTGACAGTATTAAAAGAAGGAGCAATCCACTGGAGGTTTTGACATCATTCTTCATTCGCCAACGCTGTTTAGGCTGGTGTAGACATCTAGAGTGCGTGATCTGCACCATTCTGGTTTTGACCCATGAAATAGGGGGCCAAGCCCGAGAAGAAGCCTAATACTCGGTGATCCTATTCCGCCGCCCATGACCGGGCCACTGCTGGCATTGACTTCACAACCGCCGCCCTGATGTGATTGAACCGCTCCCTGTGGACATAAGTTATTAGAGAAATGCTCCATCTAAACTCCTTTAAAATTTCGCGACACTTTTAATTTACAATGCTGTCAATTTTAGTACAGCGTCTCATGATATCACTAATAATGATATCACTAATAATTCGACTGCACTATATGAATAATGTAGTACATTATGTTATGTACTTGTTTACAGGTGCTCTTTTACAAACAATCAGAGCATTATCGGTTAGTGTTAGCGACGTAGGGGATCATACGTATAAGGTGTGTGCAGTGCGCAATGCTAGAGTCCGTGGAAGGACAGTCACTCTTCCATGCAAAGGCAACGCCAGAAACTTGAAAATCAAACGGTTGCCCCACACTTGGAGGTATGACGCAATGGTCCTGTGCGAAGTTGTCATTACGGGCCGTAGAGTCGTGTGTAAGTATTGCAAAACATTGGGTTTGCACATATATCTGTTAGCAGCAGGACGATAGTGTTACAAATACAACATGAATGCAAGTGTCGTGCCATTAGAGGGATGCTTCATGCTTCATTGCATTACTAACTTATTAAAATTCGGCCTGTTTTCGTGATAGAACCAGTCATTCAAGAAAATAATATAACAACTGCAACGTTTGTGTTGGTAGAGGAAGTGGGTGCATGTGCATACATAAAAATAGTTATATATATATATATATATATATATTTATTTATTTATATATATATATACGTACTTGCATGAATGCAGCTGATGGATCGATTAAAAATGAAAGATTACCACGTGACGTCATCACAATCATTAAAGTAACCTACTAGTGTACACACACGCACAAATGCACCGCGTACGTACACGCACGCACCACACACGACACACATACACACACACACACACACACACACACAGACACACACACACACACACACACACACACACACACACACACACACACACACACACACACACACGGACATGCACACGCGTGCGTGCACACCCACCATTAATACGTTCCATTCAGACTGATTTCGTTATACGACGTGTCCAATAAGATAATGATTTGCACATATAATGTTCTTGCATAACCTACATTAACTCAATCGTAGCTATGCATATCACCAATGGTGGCAGTGTATACAATTTCCCCCTTTATCGTTATATTTCGGTGTCCTCTCCCACCACAATACAGTCACAACTAGTACTGTGACGAAATACGTATCTTGTGTACAATATCGAAGTTGTTTTGTATTGTTGTTGTAGTGGACTACTTGGCTTGTGCAAGTCAACCGTGTAGAAACAGTGGCACTTGTCTCAGACACGGGAAGTGTATCTGCAGAGAAATGTATTCTGGAGCTAAGTGTGAAAGTAACTATACACAGTTTAAATCGTCTAACTCCTTCTGCTATAACAGAGATCCATGCTGTATATTGTTTCTGATACTTTTCAGCCGGCAGTGATCACCTGCACGCGTACTCTCATCAAGACCCATGTATTACTTGTTTTGTAACTGTTGTAAAATATGTTGATATAATTGATTTGTGACGCGGACCCTAAGCCAACTTGGTGCGGAATGCAAGTGCTCTTGTTTGAACAAATTATCTCAATGTCATTTTCACCGAATGTCGATAGTCATTCCTTCAGTACAATGGCAATAAACAAAAATCATAATGATTTGGTAAAACTGTGACACAATATATTGATATGCCTGATGTTTGTCAGCATGCAATCCAGGGACTCCAGCATACAAGGAGTGATATCATATTTGCTCACGAAATGCTGACTGAAATTCTTGCAGTACGGCATCACATGTGGCAATCATTGTTGTTTAGATGAGATTACTGTCATCATTAAATGTGATGTTTGATGTAGAAGCACCTATTCACAAGTGTTGAGCTTCAGTATTGTATTCTTGTGAAATTATATCTTCTTTTCATTCAGTTATGGATTCGTAAGTATGTCTGACATTGCTATAGTTTTCAGATGTTCGGTAGCACTAAATATCATAAATAATGTTGTTCCACTTAACATAATGTTTTATGTTTCAATAATAGTCCTTGTACATTTTAAATGAACTGCCCCTAAAGTTGTCCATTAAAATAGTCACATAAAACCATGTACATGTTAATATGATAAAACAACACATATAAGTATGATTACAATATCACACAATTAAATTAGTGTTGGCCAAAATATCAGTTTATATCTCCTTTGTTATCAATCTGAAAGGTGGACCTACAGTTGTACAAATTAGTAAGTTAAATGTGGCTTGTTTGGACACAACTTTGCAAAGAGCAAAGATGTTATTTGCTGTCTTAGTCGGAGGTGGAAACGTCTGCCGTACTCCGCGCTATGGGACAATCAAGGAACTGTACAATCTCAATGAGTGGAACGTATATCGAATATCGGTGTATCTCATGTGTCCTGTTTCACTCCCGGGGAGTGTTTGAACAGCAGCTAAGCCCGGGTGGTCTGCTTTGTGATGGCAGTACAGACACATAGACCGAATGGAGAGTGTCGTTGTGCGGACGCCGGGGCATAGAGTAGTGGAAGTGACACACAGGGTTGACAGGACGACACTAAGGGTGCTGTGGCTACATGGCGCCTGGATGAAGGGAGAATAAACATAGCACGGAAGGAGGGATATACCGACGGTAGAATTGACGGGGTACTTGACTTCGTCCTCTGTATCCATTATCGCTCAAAGGGTGAAGACGTAGGCGCCACTTGTTTCTGTCTTGGACGACGTCATCGTTCAGTCGCCCTCACCTCCAAGTCATTATTCACACTGTTTCGTCCTTGTTTCTTTCCCCACTTACCTTAACAAAGACAACAATGTCTGATGCTATTTTCGGTAGTGCTGCTAATCTCGTGACTGTGCGTGGCCGCATTAGCAAAGTCGAATATTTCTCAACGTCTCTTCTAAACGTCCGCCAGGGGTCGTAACTTCTCATTTGTTTTCTGTTTCTGACCGAACTGTGTTTCCCTTTCTGATCCTCCTCAACGCTGTTGTAATGAGGAACCATTCGTTTCTCTCCAGGGACACTTTCTCGCGCTGTTTAATTGTTTACATGTCTCTGCTGTTCACCCTCAGAACACCATCTGCTACAGTCCTTGTTCAGCAGAATTCCTTCAGCGTTTCTCCTATAAACGCTATGATTTTGTCTTAGCGTCGATTGTTACTCTTCTGCAGATCTGTTTTGACTACGGTATATAATGAATGCAAAGTATTTAATAAAAATGCATTATCAGCACACATTTGTGTAAAAGTAAACCAGACCTCCATATAACAATACTGTCGGTGACGTCACTAGTACATTACTGACCGCAATTTATTGACATTGCACAAGTACTATTCGGAATATACTATAAGACATGCAGCACTGATAATATAGCATTTGTTTTATTTGCAACGATTGTAGCGAATACTGTTTTTAACTATACGATTGTGTTTGATTCTTCAAGGATATATTGGGTGCGAGAGTAATCCTTGCATGAATTCTGGTACTTGTCGGCCTCATGAAAACTCCTATACGTGCAAATGCGTACATGGAAACGGCGGAAAGAATTGTGAAGGTAAACACGTGGTATTATTTATGTATTATCTATCATGATTGCCAACGCAAGGAATAGCAAACATGTATGTCACAACAGACATAATATATATATATATATATATATATATATATATATATATATATATATATATATATATATATATATATATATATATATAATATATATTACTTTGATTTCTTAAATAGTGACACTGTTTAATAAAGATTCAAATTCCACATGGCAGATATGGCATTAGGATCGGTAGCACCATTACTATTTGAAGCATTGGGTATTCCTTTCTTATACGATTTAGATAAATGTTTTTAACCATGGCATATATTCGAGCCACATGGGAACATCGTAATAATAATATGCTGCTGCTAGCACATCAAAGTGTAAACCCAGTGTTTAGCAGTACGTATACACGAGTCTACGGCCGATAATGACAACTTAGCACAGGACCAGTGACATCAGCCGATGGTTTTGCCTGGAACAGTGACTGTCCGTCCAGTGACTAAACTGACACCGTACACTGCACATCTCTTATGCCCATAACCCAAAATATGGGAAAATCTAAGCATGGCCCAATTTGTGAAACTAATGCGGAAAACTAGGTTACATTTTACATAATATTTAAGATAAGATAAGATGGCTGTATTGCCATGTGTTCACATTGTAGTTACAAAAAACAATGGAATGTGTAATGATATTGGTAGTCGTACTAGGACATTCACATGACAATACATTCACATGCACCAAACGACGATGATAAAAAATACTACTACTTTAAATAAAATATATAAATAAGAACAATCACATAAAAAGATCCGAATAAAATATTTTTCTTTATAACATCGATAAATAATTGATACCATCTAGTAGAAATATATTAGCTTGAAATGTAAAATAAAAAATAAAATAATAAATTATGATAAAATATAAACACTAAAAACTCATCGGAAAGTGGAATATGTGTTTGCTGCGGATGGGATAAAAAGCACTTCTGTTTTGACAGGGCTTGAACGGCTAAGGGGAAAAAGCTAGTACTAAAGCGTTTGATCCTGGTTTTGATAGACCTGAATCGGCGGCTAGATGGGAGAGGTTCAAATAGGTCATGGGCAGGATGGGATGAATCTTGAGAGATTATAGTGGCTCTTCCTAACGGGCTCTGCAGATACAGTATTTCAAGACTGGGAAGGTCTCTGCCGATCATTCGGGAAGCAGTTTTCACAACTCTGTTTAATCTGAGCATTTCCTTCTGTGTAATCGAACCAAACCATACAGTGATAGAAAATATCAGAACACTCTCCATTACATCTATGTAAAAGTTAAGCATGACCTGTGTGGTCAAACCGAACGATCTTAACCTTCTTAAAAAGTACAGCCGTTGCTGGGCCTTTTTGACAATATTAACAACATTTAGCTCCCTTTTAAGATTACCGGAGATTGTAGAACCGATAACTTTGAAATGTTGGACGATTTCAACTGTCCTGCCATCGATCACGAGAGGCGAGGGAGGAGACGATTTCTTTCTCCTAAAATCCACAACAATTTCTTTCGTTTTATTTACATTAAGTTCCAGATTGTTATCGTTGCACCAACTGATGAGTTTGTTTACTTGATCCCGATATTCAGATTCAACAACATTTGTTATTAGCCCTATCACTGTAGTGTCAGCGGCACATTTCAGTACTTTAGTACGTACGTAACAAGATAAACCGTCATGTGTAAAAAGAGAATATAACATTGGTGACAGAACACAGCCCTGAGGCGTGCCAGTAAATAACGTAACTGATGATGATAAGTTGTCGCCTATTTTTACAATATGCGGCCTATTTAAAAGAAAATCGAGGATCCACAGACGCACGGATCGAGGAACACCGAGACTCTACATCTTATCAAAACGTTTTGATGGGATAATTGTGTTAAATGCAGAGCTAACATCAACAAAGAGGATCCTAGTATTTGGGCTGTCGAGATGTTGAAGAATGTAAAACAATCCTAGAGCGTCAGCGTCGTCAACAGATCTATTGTTGCGATATGCAAATTGAAATTGTTCAAGCAATGGATCGATAACTTATTTCAGAAACTGCAGGACCAAGCGATCGAGTGTCTTCATGGCTACAGAAGTCAAGGCAACAGGCCTGTAATTGTTTAAGCAAGAGGCTGTGGATTTCTTGGGTACAAGAATGAAAGTTGAATTGTGAAGCAATGAGGGATTTAACTTTGGAAAGAGACACATGGAATATGTCTGTGAATACACCCGACAGCTGGTCGGCACACAGTTTAAGTAAACATGGAGATATGTTATCCGGACCGGCAGCCTTTCTGCTATTTAGACGTTGAAACATGCGCCTAACAACATAATCATCAACTGTGAAAGGAGGGAGGGATGAGGAGGGAGTGATAGAGGAAGGAGAAGTATTGTTCAGTTTATCATGCCGGCTATAAAAGTAATTCAATCTGTCAGGAAGATTAGTTTCGGTAGCCATAGTGTTCTTGGGAGGCGGCTTGTAGTTGGTTATGGCCTTCAGACCCTGCCAAACGTTCTTAGAGTTGTTGGTGGTGAGATTCTCCTCAAGCTTGTCACGGTATTTGGCCTTGCCGGTCTTGACGGCCTTTTCCGCTGCATGTCTCGCTTTCTTGTATTTGTCTTTGTACGCATCTTGTTTCGCCTGTAGCTTGTGTTTGATATAAGTATTGTACCACGGTTTGTCGTTGGGGTAGCTTGTTATTGTTTTCGTTGGAATACAGAGGCCCTCGCAGAATGTGATGTAATCGCTGTCTCTGTGTATTCGTGAATGTCGGTTGCGGCCTCTTTGAACACTCACAAATCAGTGCATTCAAAACAGCCGCGAAGTGTCTCCATTGCATTCACTGACCACTGTTTCACAGATTTCACGGTTGGCTTAACACACGTCAATTGCTGTTAGTAAGTCGGCACTAGGTCAACCATGACGTGGTCGGAGCGGCCGAGTGGTGCGCGAGGGATGGAACGGTACGCACCCTTGATGGTTGTATAGCAATGGTCAAGAGTTCTACCATCCCTAGTTGCATACGTCACCTGCTGTATGAACTTCGGCATCTCTTTCTTCGGATTGGATTTATTGAAATCACCCGTCACAACAACAAACGAGTCGGTTGAGAATGTTCAGCCTGCGTGACGATGTCAGACAGTTGAATCACGGCGGCATCTGTGTTAGCTTGGGGGGTATATATTTGCTTAACCAGTGACAATAAAACAACGGGAAGATATGGTTTGAGCAGATGCTATGGCTAAATCCATGCATGCTAATGATATAGTCAGTCAATGTTTCGAATGTCGAATGTTCCCACTTTTTATATAAATAACAACTTGATTAATGTTATGCACTGATCTAGTAAATGACCCGATGTGGAGTACTGTAAACCTGTGATATATATATATATATATATATATATATATATATATATATATATATATATATATATATATATATATATATATCACAGGTTTACAGAACGTTCAACGAATTCAAATCCAGACCAAAATAACAACGTGACGGTGTATTGTGGCGCCATTGTTTCGATAGTTTTTAAAATGGATTAAATGAAGTATTGATGGATTTATCTAAGTTGTCACATTGTGATGACAATTCAGAGAAACAGAGACCAGGTTGTTTGGAACATTACATGCTATTTGCTCTTTTCCCATTTGTAATTAGGCGGTGTGCAAGTTCAGAATAAACTATGGCATCACGTGGCCGGTTATTTTTGGATGTATTATTCGTAGGTCAACTTCTAACATTGGCATATTTTTTTCTAGACAGCGAGCCGCGATTTGTTTTACTTATGTACAGTGATTTTCCATATTGTTTCTACACCCACACAAATGTTTGAGTATTTACAAAATATCCAAAACTAATTTAAAATATGTGGAAGCATTGAGTATTATTCGCTTGTGTGCTACAACCATTTTCACTTGTGTAATTAAGACTAGAGTTTGATTTGAATTACACGTACACAATGTAATATGCTTTGTTTTTATGTTATGTAAACAGTGTGATATGATTCGTAAACGGAAATATAAAGCTGTTGATTCAGTTGACTTTACTTTCAAAACAATATATATATATATATATATATATATATATACTATACACACGACATCTTAGAATAATTGTAAGTCGTATCGTTGCTCATTTATATAATGCTGACGTAATGGCATATATGACTTGTAGACAAGTTATGTCCGAAAAACCATTGCCGAAATGGTGGTACCTGTTATTTGCGTGGAACGTCGAAGTATTGCGCCTGCACAGATCACTACGTTGGACTCCATTGCGAAGGTAACTATCACTAGTTATGGTGACACGAGGTAATCAATCCTGCGTATATTATATCAAATAGCATGATCAATGTTCGTAACAATTGGTTTTCCTTCAATAACATACTATGTCTGGCTACATAGATTAATTGCAGTGCGGCTGGAAGCTTTCCGAATAAAATGTAAAAAGTGTTTAGCGGCCGTCAGGTCTATGCGCCGTAGACAAACATACGTTTATGGTATATGTTTAGAAAATACCCGAAACCGTTGCCGATTCTCAATCTATTTTGGACTTGGTGAAAATTGCTACTTCTCTTGTCGCTGTACTGAGGGCTGCGATGGCGACACTGGCGCGTGTATCCGAGGTGGTCGGTGTCATGATGGTCATCCAGCCAAGTATAAGTGGCACGGGCCTGCGTGCCAGACAGGTGCGTGTGTGTGTGTGTGTGTGTGTGTGTGTGTGTGTGTGTGTGTGTGTGTGTGTGTGTTGTGGTGTGTGTGTGGTGTGCGTGTGTGTGTGTGTGTGTGTGTGTGTGTGTGTGTTGTGTGTGTGTGTGTTTTGTGTGCGTGTGCGTGTTGTGTGTGTGTGTGTGTGTGTGTGTGTGTGTGTTTGGGTGTGTGTGTGTTTGTGTGCGTGTGCGTGTGTGTGAGCGTGTGTGTGTATATGTGGAACAATTATTTTAAATTATCTTTTTTCATAATACATGACGTGTTCAGGAATACAGTCGATACTCTCATTAAATTGTATCGGTCAATGGGTCGATTGGTTGGTTAGTTGAGTGGTTGATTGATTTATCGATTGATTCATCAATATATCAATCAATCGACAGCATTTGAACGGAATGTGTTATGTTGTGTGATGCAATTTAGCCTTAGCGCATAAGCAAAAACATAGCAACAAGTTTACGAGACTAATGTATTTCAAACCTACGATATCAATGAAGAAAACGATGAAAACGGCAACTCGGTGAAGACAGAAACGTAAGCTGGACACCGGAAACGTGTAGTTTACTTGTACCATTGCGCATGTATAGTATAACTTGGCCGCGGGAGGCCCTTCCACGAGGTCTAAGCCAATCACTGAGTTATAAAATGCTAGTGCACATATATTATGTTACGTCTTGTGCACACCTTTAACATAAAATGGCATGAATATAAAAAGATATGAATTGATGAAAATAATATATAAAGTTTGTATTCATGTACTTATTATTTTAGCCATGAAGAAGTTACAATTCAACATAAAGACGAAATGTGTTTGGTTTTAGTGTTGTTGAAACGTGGTATCGTCCGTCTAGTTGTTATATAATTAATTACAAATAATGTATTATCAACATAATTCACAGTCCGAAGCCTTTAATAAAACCTGTCCAACTAATCCGTATATCTCGGCCCAATGACAGACACAATATATAGTAACAGTAATATTATGAAATCCTTTTGTCTTCAGTAATTCGAGCACAGATGCAAAATGTAAACTAATCAATAAGTATTATAATGATCCAGGGCGCGCACGAGCCTTTATTATTGCATGATGACTCGTGCTCGAGACATCATCGGTGAAAACGCTTCGGCTGATGTAACACTAGGATATGGCGTCCACCAGGGATCGGTGCTCGGCCCGAAAATGTACTCACCTTACACACCACATTATAAGGCATCACAAATTAGACCTGCACTTTTTTACGACGACACGCAATTATATGTATATTTCAAGAATAATGACCGTGAAAGATGTGTAGCAGCAATTATCCGGTTGAATGATAAGTTTTGCTATATTTTCAAAACGCAGCTATAGTGTTAGGTTAATTGATAGGGAGCCGATTAAGAATGAATTGTTGAGTAGATATAAAGGAAGCACTTTTGCGACATTGAGCATAGTGTTACGACCTACCTACAGTTGTGAAGCGGATGATATAACGGTTTTAGGAATATTATAACAAAGGCAGCGTTTTAACTGTAACATACATTTATTACAAGGGCATAGTGTCTACTTTGAAAGTGTCTAGATAAAAACATACATAAAATGTTATAAAACTTTGAAAAATATATAGTCATCGCCAGATCTGAACAAGAAAATCGAATAATTTTGCTACAGTGATTACAACTGGAACCGTAATGTGCCAACAAATTGATATTCATATCGTTTTGTTTCAGGAAATGTTGCTTACAGAAAACCTGTAAAAGTACCTGATTGGATTAGTCATTGGCTTGTAAGACAGACGGTGGATGGTAGTATTAATGACAATGAAGCTTGTTTATATTTAAGCAATAAAAACCCTGAATATTCTTGGCAAGTGGACTTGAAGAAGCTACACGACATAGAACAATTCATTGTTAACGGAAACCCTTCTGGTAAGTAGACGTTTCTGTTACTGTGAAGTTGGGTGTAGGAATTAATGATAACTAACATCAGTGTACGTATTTGAGTAATACAAATCCTGAATATTCTTGGAAAGTAGACCTGACGTAGTTTAACCAGACAAGATTTAACAAGATTGCCACCTAGAGAATCAACTGTAGATGGCAGCTGGACAAGGAAGCCCTTTGGCTTATCGAGAGTCCAACCTATCTGTTTAAATGTACTCCGCCCTTCTTAGGTAAATGTCGATTTTATTTTTAAACATATTAACACTACTAGCACCTACATAATCAGTTGCTAATATGTTCCACGACATAGAACAGTTCATTATTAAACGAACCGTCTCAAGTGAGTATAAGAAATGCTGTAATACAATTGTCTCAACGCCAGAGATAAATATTTAACGAAGACACGGATGCTTATGCACAATAGTCAATTGGATAGCGACGTCGGCAACATATTGATAAGCGTCATATATTACAGTGACGTGAACCTCAAAGAATGAATGAAGCGCCTGAGACAGACATGTCTATATGACTTGTCATAACAACATTAGACACTGTCAAGATTATATTGCAATGCACTACTATTTACACATCACAGAGGTAAACTTATTGCTACACAATCCGGTTTCAGGTAAACAGATCATGTAAACACCGTGTTTCTCAAGCAGCGACTATTTCTATATCAATAATAACCACGGCAACTTGCGAGGTGTTCTGTTAGTCGACCTGAGAAAAGCTTCTGATTTGGTTAATGGTGATGTTATTTTATTACCACTGGAGTCGTGTTGTTGCCATGGAAACTATATAGTCTGGTTCCGGTCTTATTTGAGCTAACGTTGCGTGAAATATGACACCGTGCGTCAGCCTCTATTCCGTCAACGACGGGTGCGCCACAAGGCTTAATACTTGTGATTTTCTGTTTATCAATGTCATGAACGATGCTACTCTAAAAATACCGTAAAAAAGACTGACACATATGCCCATGACAATATACCATGCATTATTATTATTAATTAGTATCTGCAATTTCGGTCTTTAGACGTGAACAACTAAATCACGTCTGTTTCGCTTGTGCCATTCCCTATATCGACCGCTATATTGAAAAGTCTTAGTATATAAATAACTATATATAACTAAACAAAAGGGAGGAACAATTAATAAGTGATTACAATTATTAACAACATCAATTTTTTTAATGTCCATTATATGTTCTGAACGTTGTTAAAGTTATAGCTAAGATAACCAAAACAACATCACAAAATATACACATTAGTTAGTGTCGATGAATTTTCAGTGTTCACACCATGTTGAGAGGTCCCTCTCCACCTGTCGCCACTGTGTACATCAGGTAAAAGAACATGGACAAGTGTCAACTGTGACACCCCTGAATGGCATTCATTAATGTTTATGATGCTGTAGGAAGTAATAGTAATAAGCATTTCACTTCAGACAATCTTACGTATTATTATTCAGTATTATTATCGTTCGGGTATGTATGTTGGGAATTGCATTAAGTCCTCTTATCACCATCTCACCATAACATATGTTGTTTTAATAATTGTAAATAAACTTATGACTTTATACCATATGAAATGAGGATGTTCAATTGTTTGAAGGATATCGAATATATGTTTGCAGCCGGACATTCTCAATCTAATTACAAACTGGAAGTGAGTGTTAGTCTAACTCGTCGTAAAGGAGGATACGCACGATGTTACAAAGGTACAATGAAGCACAAGGGAACAAGCACATGTACATGCAAAGCCATCGGGCGCTATGTCAGGATGAAATGGACTGGAGGCCCTTGGGCAGTATGTGAAGTAGTCATCATCGGCCGTCTTCTCATGAGTATGTATTTACCTGATGTGAATGTGTGTGTTGTGTGTGTGTGTGTGTGTGTGTGTGTGTGTGTGTGTGTGTGTGTGTGTGTGTGTGTGTGTGTGTGTGTTTTGTTTGTGTGTGCGTGTGGTTTTGTGTGTGTGTGTGTGTGTGTGTGTGTGTGTGTTTGTGTGTGCATGAGCTATGCAGTTCGTTATCCTCCTGAGGCGCCTTGAACCGCTATTTTGTTTCCGGTACCGCAAAACACAAATTCCAGTTCCGGTTACGCCATTTTGATGACGTCACATCCGGATTACTTTCTCGATCAATGATTGGTGAATAAATAATGGATTGTTACCGCTGTTAAATAATTAATTTCGTGGTATGTGTAATATCATGTGATCTCATTATTTTGCCACCAATATGGCGTGTCCGCAACCGGAAATCTCGTGACCGGAAACGAAACCGAAACTGCACAGCTAAAATACTTGCGTGTGTGTGTCTTTGTATGCATGTGCGTGAATGTGTAAGCTTTCGAATGCATATGATTGGTTGGTAGAGAGAAAGGAAATTTCACGAGAGCGGAGGAATGCGAGAAATATAAATAGGAGAGAGTTGACCAGAGAATCGAAAAGAAAGAACGAGATTGACAGGCGAGAGAGAGAGAGAGAGAGAGAGAGAGAGAGAGAGAGAGAGAGAGAGAGAGCGCGCGCGAGAGAGAGAGGGTAAGCAGGGTGGTTGCGAGGGTGAGAGGACGGGAAGGTCACTTCATCTTCGCTCATATATAAATAGACAACGCTGTCGCTTCATTATCACAGTGCCATGTATACACATTACGATAACTATGAAAGCTTGCAACCATTCTGCCTGCAGTGGACTACCTGCCTTGTATGAACAACCGTTGCCAACCTGGCGGGACATGTCTGAAGGACGGAAAGTGTGCCTGCAAAGCCGAATACACTGGCTCTATGTGTGAAAGTAAATAGTTTCATTTTTATATGACTTGTTTTGTATACTAGCTATTTAGACATCAGCATTGTTTTATGAAAAGCCTCTGGTTCCTCAGAAATTAAATTAAGTTAAATAGTGAATCATGACACGGGCTTCAAGGCCTCATTTAGAATATTGCATACAGGCATGGAGGCCATATCCCAAGAAGGATATTGATATACTAGAAAGAGTATAAAGGAGAGCAACCAAAATGATATAAAAAACTCAGGAATATTAGTTACGAAATGCGACTAAAAGAATGTGGGTTAACAACATTAGAAACCAGGAGACTGAGAGGAGATCAGATAGAAGTGTTTAAAATACTGAATGGGTATGAACATATTGACAGTTTGACAGTTTTGGGACATATATCGTTCATTTGTAAATTTGCATTATTGAATGTTAACATTATGTCAATGGCCATATCATAATCTTTCCATTTAATGTATATATATATATATATATATATATATATATATATATATATATATATTAAAACGTAGCCCATAACGTAACAGGTGTGCCAGTGTATTGATAAGTTTATTGTGATGTGTCATATTATGGTAGGTTTCATTTCGTAGTACTACAAGTTGTTTTTCTTTGAAAGACAATTTAATTACCTACACATTGGTACCAGGATTACTATTTTACCTTAAACATATATTGCAAATACTCGAATACAGTGAACACAAACTCGACTATATGTAAAGCCCCGTGATAACAGCCTTGATCGAAACATTAGCAAGTTAACAAGAGAACAATTCCGCAAGTTACGTCACTTGAAATGACTACAATACAACTATACGATCGGTGTACTGTGTCCCAGATGAGTATACCGAGTTACATCAATTACAGTTACACAATAATTACAATACAACATCCTGGTACTGGGTTCTAGATGAACATACTGAATTAGGGCAATAATTGGGTACAACAATACGAGACTTGCTTTGTTGTGTGTTTATAACATGAGCTTCACCGACCAACTTCCCCGAGGACAAGAACAACGATTTCACACATGATAACGTTACGCTGATGAACAGCCCATGCTGCACTGACAACATCATTCATATATACAAAGGGTAGTAGTGTTTTTTCCGTAAGTAACGTTTTGTGCGTGTGTGTGTGTTTTAGACTCCATTCCATGTAAGAGCAATCCGTGCAAGAATGGAGGAACTTGTCAAGGTACTGGACATGGTATTGCCTGCAAATGTCTCCAGAAATTTAGTGGACCATTCTGCGAAGGTAAACATCTGGAGTTACATGTATTTACGTTTTATTAAATTATATTTCTAAACGATACTGTCTTCACGTGATTCCTATTCAATTGTCTTTCCAAATAAAATTCAATACGTAACTCACTAGTGCTCTTCCAGCATATGCGAGTGCTATTTTCACACCATGTTAAGAGTATAAGTTATAGTCAGATTATGTGGTACTGCCGGTAGATTTGTTCGTCCTTTCTATGTCATTACAAGTATGCTTAATACACCATAATATGAACATGTCGAGAAGCTATTTACATGATGGTTATACATATCGTTGTAGATCTGCCCGAATTGTGCCTGCAGCGGCCATGCAAAAACGGCGGGACATGTCACGCGGATAACCCGGACTACTATTATTGCGAATGCAAGAAGGGTTATATTGGACTCGACTGCGAAGGCAAGTGATGTGTTGATGGTGACTTACAGGCTGTGAAAAGTAAACAAATCCTAAATAAATCCTGAATGAAAAGGTTTCACTACGAATAATATTATATCAAAGTAAAGGTTAGTTTTATACTCCAGAGTTAACACGGAATGTGGGCAAATGCTGCTCTATATACTGTCGTACAATGACAAAAGGTGTCAGTGATAACGAGGTGCAGTGAACGGTTATGAACAACATTACAATTCTATAAGAATGGAGATTTAAGCATGGCAGGGCATCACGCAGGCACTAGCCTGAACTCTACCGTGGCGAAGACTTTCAACAAGATTATATCAAACAGAATACGTCCTAAAACAGACCACTCCTAAGAAATTATCAAAATGGAATCCGGACATATATATGTAATATATTAACTTTTGGAAGGTTAATAGAAGGAATCAGAGCAATCTTCTGGAACGTATTTTATACAGCTCATCGTGGCAAAATGATACACATTCTTGACGCCTGTGGTGTACCCAAAATAAGAAGTAAGAACTATTTCCAACACGTACAGAAGACACCCACGTGACAAAACAATTACACATCACGTGTTACTGAGTGACACGTTATCAAAACATAAGTGGCTATTTACGGTGTAGTAGAGGGACATTATCAACATTAGTAAGAAGTAAAGGTAAACGCAATAAACTTGAGAAGATTATTTGTGTATTTGTGACAACAAGCCGATAAGTGTAGTGACGAATTGTGTGCATGTATCATTCTAAATGACACTAAGTAATGTATGTTTGAAAACAATTCCTTATTTCCGAAAACGTCACCTGTCAAAACGTGGCCACGTTTAAACATTAACCTATAAATAAATAAATAAAACAAACAAAGTAGTGTGCGTACGAAGGCGCATGCGCGCATATGTATTCTTAGATCGTTGGTGGTTTACCTATAAACAACCCACACTTGGCAAAACATTTGCAAATCTCAGAAAAATTCAGTTTTCAAAGGTACAAACATTACCTAACACTATTGTTCATATCATTTCCAGTTAATGTCAAAAATCGTTGCCGATTCTCCAAAACGGCGACAACTCAGGGGTCATGCATCTTCCCTTGTCGATGCACCAAGGGCTGCAATAGAGACACAGGCGCGTGTCTCGGAGGTGGTCGGTGTATAGATGGTCATCCCTCCATGTACAAATGGCACGGGTCTGCATGCCAGACAGGTGTGTAGAAGAACTGTTTTAACAGAAATACACACGCAAACACACTCAGAATATACTCTCTCTCTCTCTCTCCACACACACACACACACACACACACACACACACACACACACACACACCACACACACGCACGCACGCACGCACGCACACACACACAGGCTGACTGTTTCATAAATCAGTGCTGCTCTGTTTGGGTGTCTATTTGGGACGACAAAGATATATACTTTTTTCTCAAATCTCGTGCAAGGAGTTGCGGAATTTCAATCTTTCAAAATCTAACTCAAAGCTGTACGTGGAGTTCTATCATAGGAAAGTTATGTATGTTTATATCTTTATAAATATAATCAAGCTATTCTACAACTGTGTCGCTCGAAGTAGGACATATTCTATGTACTTAGCAAATTGATGGCGTTTAAGGACCGTCATCTTTTAATACAGGCCCCAGCACTTTGATCAACATATCCGTTAGTTTTACATATATCGGACCGTCATCGTGCATAACCTCTAAGTACGTTCGTGGATTTAGACTTGTTTTCAAAATCCATGTGAGCGTTGGAGAACGTTGGTACTAAACATTTCAATGCATTTCAAAAGGTTACAAGTGGAGTTCCATCACAGGACTGTTTGTTTTATTCAATACTGTAAATATAATTATACCGTTTAGAACGGTTCGCTTTGTATCAGAAGAAATACATATATACTTTTTTTATTATACGCGTTTGAATGTCGCACCCATTTAACACAATCAACAGCTATGTATGCCACCCGTTGGCATTTCTGTATGTCTTAAGCATGGGCATGCGACCTATTTCTGAGATATGCTAAATCAATGTAATTGTTCAAAACATATCAGCGTGGTGCTTTCCCCAATCACCGACGGGTAAATCTGATAGTATAATACATAATATAATACAATCTAATATATATGTATATATATATATATATATAACTATAGTTTCATGGCTACAGGTAATGCTAGCACAAAGAAAACCAGAAACACATAATATCATTAAAAACGATTTCCTTTCAGTGGATCGTAGGTATAACACATGCTGAACTATGACATTGGACAAAGCAGTTATACAGTTTAACGTACACCGGAATAAACAATATCCCACATATCAGACATATATGTTTGCTTTAATGCCATATCCGGCGATATTATATATTCTGCACCTGGAATAACAAATTGTTGATTCTCTATCAAATGAAGATACAGTCAAAATAGTTAAACATAAGAGTATGATTATACGAGATAATACAACACGTGCTTGGGTTTGTTTTGTCGTGGGCTTAATCTAGGGCTAGCCGAGATGGTTACGCTGCTAAAGCAACCTGGAACCATATAAATAACGGTGATAACGCTGGCCATCCCGGCAAACGTCAGCAACATTTCCCACAACTGACGGTACGATTATGCCCTTCGATAATTTCTCGAAAATATATTTTCTAAGCGTGCACCGCGAGAGCTCCCGTTCATTGTCAATTTTTAAATGTATTATACAATTTGTGATTTCGGTGTTTGCGTTATATTACATAATACACATGAACATTATGGACTTGTATACGACACGTCGATCCACCAGCACAATGCGTTTGTTATTTCAGGAAACGTTGCTTACAAAAGACCGACAGAAATGGGTCACGGAATGTATAGAAAACCTTATCCATCCCAATATGCGGTTGATGGCAACGTTGATCCAAATTTGCGTCATCATCATTGTGCGTTTGTGCAGAATTCCGGCCCTCTTACTCATGCTTGGATGGTCGACTTGGGTGATTCCTTCGATGTAGACAAAATTATTCTTTACGCGTCTTCAAGTGAGTGCATCTAACTGAGACACTTAACATACATCAACTCTACTGGGTCAGAATACGCATATAATAACCGAGCGCGTGTGTTGTATGTATGGTGTTGTGAATGACTGTATGTGTGTTTGAGTGTAAGTGTGTGTGTGTGTGTCGTGTGGTGTGTGTGTGTGTGTGTGTGTGTGTGTGTGTGTGTGTGTGTGTGTGTGTGTGTGTGTGTGTGTGTGTGTGTGTGTGTTGTGTTGTGTGTGTATGTAGTGTGTGTGTGAATGTATGAAGGTATGTATGTATTATGTGTACGTGAGTGTGTGTGTGTGGTTTGAGTGTGTGTGTGTGTGTGTGTGTGTGTGTGTGTGTTTTGTGTTGTGTGTGTGTGTGTTTTGGTGTGTTTTTGTGTGTGTGTGTGTGTAGGTGTGTGTGTTGTGTGTGTGTGTGTGTGTGTGTGGTGTGTGTTTTGTGTGTGTGTGTGGTGTGTATTGGGGTGTGTTTGTGTGTGTATGTGTGTGTGTATGTTGTGTGTGTGTGTATGTGTGTTGTGTGTGTGTATTTGGGGGTGTGTGTGTGTGCGTGCTGTGTCGTGTGTGTGTGTGTGTGTGTGTGTGTGTGTGTGTGTGTGTGTGTGTGGGCTGTGCGTGCGTGTGTGTATGGGGTGTGTGGGCGGGGGGTGTTTTTTATTTTGGGAAATATTTGGTTTTTGGTTTTTGGTGTCGTTGTGTGTTTTATGGTTTTTTGCCGTTTTTTTGCATTTCTGTGTCGTCATTCAACATGTTGTTATGGATCATTTGTGTACTAAAATACATTGATAGATTGACAATATTACACGCTCGAGCGTTCACGTTCCTACTCACCAACAAAACATTACCGTGTCTTCATTGAACCTGTCATTGTCAATCGTTTGTTTCTGTTTAATATACCATTTACAGGCGCATATTACACAATCTCCCAAATCAATGTGAAGACAAGCAGGACCTGGACCTGGGATCATTTCAATGACTACAAAGTGTGCGCTAAGTACGGAGGCAAGGTCAAGAAAGGAGGATCGATAACTGTCAACTGCAAAGTTCCTGTCGTCCGGTACGTGTTCATCCAACGTCAGTCAGGGTCCCGCACATCCTGGATAATGCAAATCTGCGAAGCGGTCGTCATTGGACATAGAGTCGCGTGTAAGTACTGTGGTGAATGTTGTAACATAACGACTTAACATCAATGGGTAAAGACTGTATATACAGTTCGTCATCAAATATTGAAGGGATATCAATATAATTGTTAACATTACGCCAGTAAAGCAATATATAAAGACTGTAGGACATTTACAGTGAATGATAGGTGTGAGTAATACATTAGAAAGTATTCATTCTGACGGAAGAGAATAAATAAATTAAATAGATTTGCTGGGAGTTAGTCCCTGATGACAAAGTGAACATATTTAAGAAACAAAGTCGGCATACACCCCAGAAGAACTGGACATACGAACAAAACATAGGGATCTTGTTAAGGTGAAATACTTCCTTGTCCTCTAGACACCTAGAGGTAGTTTTCTTTATGGCGTTATTATTACATTTTATTTTCATTTTTTCATAACATGATTTTAATTCAAAAGCGACAGGAAAGAAACGTATGTTTATGTTACAATAACTGGTAAATGTAACCCTATTCCATGAATTTAATCAACTTGTCTATAAAAAAATGTAATGGGCACTTTTTTCGGGAAATAACGTGGTTCATGTTGTATAAGTAGTAATGTATGTGCTTGTCGTGGCATGGTTGGAGCAGAGCGGTGGAATTCCACCTGTCAAATGTCAAGATCAAGGGTGACATGACAAGGTCAAACGGCAAGTGGCGCCCCCTAGCGGTGGCGCCCCTTGAAGACAGGTCACGAACTAGTACTGTCCAAATCCGTGCGTCTTGGTTTTTTTAAATTGTGTCAAATGGGGCTAGTGGTCATGTAGTGCCCCCTAGCGGATAGGTGACGACCTACAAACTAGGTCAAAGAACAAGTTGATCCATCTGACTGGTATATGTCTTCAGTTAATACCCCAAAAATACGTGTGTCTTATTTTTAAACTACTTTAAAAAAAATAGTCAAGGGGCGATTCTGGTGAGCGTTTTGTTTAGGCTGTTGCGGATGAAGAAGGGTTTTGATGGGCTGTTGCGGAGGAAGGGTAGAAGGTCAAAAACAAAGGTCAATTGTCATCATCACGTTCTACACGTAAGCCACTTGGGGCACTTTCTTCACGTTCCTCACGGAGGCCACCTACACGTCATAACGTATCCGCTATGTTATTGTTTTCTATCTAACTTATATAACAGTAGGCTAATAGGTCAATTATCGTCGTCACGTTCTGCACGTAGTCCACTTGGGTCACTTTTTTAACACCTACACCTTCAGCTGACGCGGTGACTTGCCGTAATGTAGTACCAACCACATACAATCCTACTAAGTCTTCCACTGACGCATTGTAACTGATTCTGACTGAGCCAACGCCCTCGATGAAAACAGCCAGCACCCAACTGCACTGGACGGTGCTGCAAGCTTCGGTAGATAGACAAGCACCGTGTTTCACCCGCACTGGACATGGAGGACCAGGTATGTTAGTCGCATACGTGGGAAAAAAACAAAGTTTTCTCAGTATAGATACACATTATAACATGGCGCAATGACCTGATGGGTGATCGTTTTCCGGAAGACAGAAATTGTTGCTTTATTGAATGTATGTTTGTAGTTGACAACCTATCTAGCAGGAGAGGGGGCACTGCATAGGGCTCTGCGTTAAGACCTGTTTGGTATATTAAAAAAAAAAACATTATTGCCTTTTATCTTCCTTCGCTTCAGTTGTATTATTCCACTGTTATATAAGATAGATAAGAAAACAATAGCATTGCGCATGCGCTATGACGTGTAGGTGGCCTACATGAGGAACATGAAGAAAGTGACCCAAGTGGCCTACGTGCAGAAGTTGATGATGAAAATTGACCTTAACTTTGACCTTTGTTTTGTTTATCTTCCACCCTTCCTGCGCAACAGCCAATCAAAACCCATCACCACCCGCAATAGCCAATCAAAATGCTCACCGGGATCGCCTCTTGACTATTTTGTTAAAGTAGTTTAAAATAAGACACCCGTATTTTTGGGGTATTACCTGAAGTATCCCTCAGATGGATAGTTCGTCACATATCCACATGACCCCTAACCCCACTTGACACATTTTAAAAATAAGACACACGAATTTGGACAGTAATAGTTAGTGGCATGTCCTCAAGGTGGCGCCACCAGTTCATCAATTCTCCGCTACGGTGCGACACTTGACCTTTGATCTCGTCATGTGATCTTTGCCCTTGACCTATGGTGTGAGATTTCCACCGCTGCACTCCAACCATGCAACGATAAGCACATACATTACTACTTGTATAGACAATTAAGGTGTTGCCTGTTTGCATTCTACGGTTGTATAAAACGTGCAGCAATTTTATGAACTATTATAATAATTGCTTTGGAAACTACGCAGTTTCTTTTCTCAATCTTAATGTATTTGCACACTTTGTATACGAAGCGATTGCAACATTATTTCTTCATTACTCTGGAAATCTCTTCGAGCTCGGTTTGATTAACACCAACCATAAATGTGTTAATATAATATTCATTATTGTGATACAACGATAACTATTTGATGAAATCGGTAAATAATGCTGATACCATTAATCACCAACGTTTCTTTTCAGATATTTGTGATAAATTAATAGCCAAGGATTTGTTACTGAATGTATTCCTACCATTTATTAAATGTTGAAAGCCGTCAAAGGCATATAGGAAAATGCATCTTTAGTTTCTTTGGACTCCTTCGTTGTTTGTTGGGGACATTCTTAAATAACCTTTCTCACTTCTTGCATAGCATTTGTGTATGACCTTAACATGTGCGGCCTACTTTCACTATTTCCCCCTTCATAGACTGCAATGTAAACTATTTGGCGCATTTATAGAGTGAGTGTGCTTTCAAAATACCTTCTATGAATAACACTGTGTTATATTTGTTAATCTGGACACATTTCAAATGTTGGTTGAGTGACTGTTAAAACAATCTGTTTTACGTAAATAATATTGTCCGCTGTAAGCGCTACTTCCCAGTATATTTGTGAACAAAGATATTCGTGGACACCAGCAGTTCATTCTGACCTTTGAGACGCAGCCATGTCCCTTGTCACTAGATAAAACTACGCCAAGCACACGCGTTGTACAGCGAACGAAACATGCCGTCATGCATGATTGGATCCATGGTCGACTAATTTAAATTATGAGAATGACATACATAACTCCCTCGCACAGTCTGCTCCTTCCACCCATCCGCCGCATACATAGGGCATATCATATTCACATCTTTGCTAACGTCCTGGATTATCATAAATCTGTAATTTCCTATCGTCATTTAACCAACACATTTTGATCTTAAGTGATTAGCGGCACTTTAATCTCAGCAGTGTTTTTATGAAGCAAAGATAGTTTTACAACGTGTCGTGGGCTTGCCCATAGTGTAGCTTACTGTGAAAGACTGCAACCTTGTGTTCCAGTGGACTATGTACCTTGTGTGAACAGCCCCTGCAGAAATGGCGGAATTTGTTTGAAACACGGGAAGTGTAAATGCAAAAGCGGCTATTCTGGACCGACGTGTCAACGTAAGTCCTGTTTTTTGCTATACAAAACTAGTTCCTACTATTTTCGTAGCTTCTTAATAATACAAATAATAATAAGATAACCTTTATAGCGCATACATATGTGAAAACCAGGCTCACATGCCCAGTATAAAATGGGTAATGTTTATCAATTCAATCCAAAGCAGATAGTGTAGAAGCGGGTTAGACTGAGTAAACCATTGCATCACAACCCTTGCTAAGCAGTTTTGAACACGTTATAATTTGACGATATCATTAATAACAGTCTTATAAAGAAAAACGAATTGCAATTGTTTAATCAACTAGTAACTAACGCAGATGCAATAGTTGTTGCAATAGAGAGAGGCAAATGGCGACGAGTACATTGCAAATCACGAATGTGGTTACAACGTGTTCAACAAATTTGAGGAATGTGTTCTCTACTGTTTAATTGTTTTCATAAAAGAATACTAATAAATGCCGAGTTGGAGTAGTAATTGTAAAACTGTAAAAGGTTCAATCTACTCTCGGTCATCGACACCCAACTGTCGTCAATATGATATAAAAAAAATTGTATGGAACAATTTTATTCTGTACATGTGAGTAGCTTCTGCATAAAGATGATGGTTCAAATGATGTATATTAATAACTGAACTCAATGAAGTTGTGCACAGTGTTAAAAGTAACAATCTCAAAACTAAACCAAGAGGAACACAACAAAATATGTCAATGTCATCAACATTTGTGTAGCTTTAGTACAAACCGAAACATTCAGATATTAGTTTTTTACTGTCTAGTAATGCCTTCGTAGTCATAAAACAACTCTTTCTAACATACCCAAACATATATTAGCCATGCCAGTATGCGATTAATTCTCACTTGAATGGGAAATTAAACACGTTGACATTTCAAATTAATTCAGGATACCGAATCTCCAGGACAATTATTGCGATGATTTAAAACCTCAAATATACATGCACAGTTTTAGGTAGAGTGTTATTGGTTGGATTTGTTGACCTATATAAATACATTACTAGTTTGCAGTTTACTGTCAGTAGTTATAATACAATATCTTTGTACAGATATGCTGTCAAACAGTTTGGTACAGTAGTTATAATACAATATCTTTGTACAGATATGCTGTCAAACAGTTTGGTACAGTAGTTATAATACAATATCTGTGTACAGATATGCTGTCAAACAGTTTGGTAGTTCTAACACAACATGTAAACTACGTTTATATATTCAGGATATGTCGAACCTCCTCATCAGCCCGATTCTTCCGACGGCGAAAACGGACATAAAGCCCCAAATGGTAGGTCAAGTCACTAAGTGTCATGCGTGCGTGCATGCGTATATACGTACGTAAATGCATACGTACATGCACAAATACAATCATACATACATATATAGATACATATATATCCATGCATGCATGCATGCATGCATACATACATACATACATACATACATACATACGTACGTACGTACGTACGTACGTACGTACGTACGCACGCACGCACGCACGCACGCACGCACGCACGCACGCACGCACGCACGTATGTATGTATGTAGTGTATATATAAAGCTATATGTATATATGTATGTATGTATGTATGTATGCATGCATGCATGCATGCATGCATACATACATACATACATACGTACGTACGTACGTACGTACGTACGCACGCACGCACGTACGTATGTATGTATGTGTGTATATATAAAGCTATGTATGTATATATGTATGTATGTGTATGTATGTATGTATGTATGTACGTACGTACGTACGTACGTACGTACGTACGTACGTACGTACATACATACATACATACATACACATACATACATATATACATACATAGCTTTATATATACACACATACATACATACATGCATGCATACATACATACATACATACATACATACATACATACATACATACATACATACATACATACATACATACATACATACATACATACATACATACATACATACATACATACATACATACATACATACATACATACATACATACATCACATACATACATACATACATACATACATACATACATACATACATACATACATACATACATACATACATACATACATACATACATACATACATACATACACGTATACACACATACACGCTTACACTATACTAACATGGTAGATCATACATACATACATCATCATGACATGCATGATGCATACATACATACATACATACATACATATGCATGCATGCATGCATGCATGCATGCATGATGCATACATACATACATACATACAGACAGACAGACAGACAGACAGATAGACAGGCAGACAGACAGACAGACAGACAGACAGACACACACACACACACACAGACACACACACACACACACACATAAACACACACACATATATATATATATATATATATATATATATATATATATATATATATATGTATACTATATACAAACATATATACATACACACACAAATACACGCGCGCATACATATGTGGATATAAAAATGAATGTAGATCTGAAAAAGAAATATTCTTTATCTACTGTTTATAACAATATGTTGTCAAACAATATGGTGGTATAGAGTACGTTTTTATATCTAGGACATCTCGTATCTTTCGAAGGGAAAACGGACCAATTCGGTAAGTCAAGTCATTACATACATTCATAAGTGCATATGCATACATACATATATATATACATACATACATACATACATACATACATACATACATACATACATACATACATACATACATACATACATACATACATACATACATACATACATACATACATACATACATACATACATACATACATACATACATACATACATACATACATACATACATACATACATACATACATACACACACACACACACACACACACACACACACACACACACACACACACACACACACACACACACACACACACATACATACATACATACATACATACATACATATATTCACAGATACATTAATACATTCATTTTATATGCATTCAAGTGTATTAGTTAGACCTATGCATACTCACACGCACGCACACAAACACACACGTGTGGATATGAAAACTATGTTTAGATCCGAAAAAGACTTGTCAACATAAATATTCGGTAATGTTACAAACAATAGTCTCCTATTCTTTCTGTGTTTTGCTGTTGTTCTCCATTCTTCTCCCATTCTTTCTATATATCTCTTAATGCAGTCCTCCTGTCGCATTCTTGGTGACCATTGCCTCTTTTTCCCTACACTTTGTTAGCATATTCCAATTATTCATCTCCCATTATTTCCATTCATATCATCCTCATCATTACCAGTTTCTTTTTTAAACATTCCTTCCCTCCAATAGGTAGGGACATTATTATGCAAAATGTGAGGAAGCTCGTAGTATATACCACAGACGTTTCGCGGCATATGATTCACCTTATGCTTACACTTCGTTACAAATACATCAATTCAACAGTCTAAATTGCCTAAATAACAGTCTGCATTGCCCAATAAACACGACGGTAAGAGGAATATAGTGGACACAGCCAATGAAGTTATCTCTCTCTCTCTCTCTCTCTCTCTCTCTCTCTCTCTCTCTCTCTCTCTCTCTCTCTCTCTCTCTCTCTCTCTCTCTCCTCTGCCTCTGCCTCTGCCTCTGCCTCTGCCTCTGCCTCTGCCTCTGCCTCTGCCTCTGCCTCTGCCTCTGCCTCTGCCTCTGCCTCTGCCTCTGCCTCTGCCTCTGCCTCTGCCTCTGCCTCTGCCTCTGCCTCTGCCTCTCCCTCTCCCTCTGCCTCTGCCTCTGCCTCTGCCTCTGCCTCTGCCTCTGCCTCTGCCTCTGCCTCTGCCTCTGCCTCTGCCTCTCCCTCTCGCTCTAAAAATCTCTCACTCTCTCTCGCTCTCTCTCTCTCTCGCTCTCGCTCTCTCTCTCTCTCGATCGATCGATCGATGATTGGAGACAGAGACAGAGACAGAGACAGAGACAGAGACAGCGATACATATAGAGAAACAGATAGAGAGACAAAGAGATATATAGAATACGCGTCATAGACAACACATTTAAAATGCATAACGAAAGGTAAATGTCCAAAGAAACGTAGTTGTTGACAGCGCTGGCAAAGAAAGAAGAACACAATGTCACGCATCACATCGCACATGTCAGCGAGAATACGCACGATAACACAAACTGAGACAAGACTACGTGGAAATCAAATGTGATGTTTTGGCTGACCTGTAAAGTGTGGTTCTCTCGACCGAGCTCCTGCAGCGCCCCCTGGGTGTCATCGAGCTTGCGTCGTACTTCCAATGCCTTCTCCCGCAGCTTGCGACATTCCTCCTCGCTCGCCACAAACTGTCGGCATAAACAACTGTTTCAGTGGCTGGAAGTAAAGTGGCAGGGTGAACGAAATTTATCTTTCCGGAGACCTTTTTTTGGTATCAGGGAAGATGAAGATACCAATTGCATGTCCTTGTTATATAAAGTTAACCGGCATACTATGATTTTGCTTACTTTGGCTGTAAAACATTTGCCATTGTACACTGTATTATTAATGACGAATACTAACATAACTTAGCACAATGTTTAGTGTTGAAAAGCATCTGCATGTTTTTACCATTTGTTTAACAGTAGATGAAAAAGGTAATCGTTATATCTCTAAAACAATGTCTCTGTGGCCACACGAGAACACTGTCTAGCATATGTTGATCAGGCCAGCAAGACATTAACAATTTATATACGATTACTCAAGGACAATGCTGCAGCATGTGTATTACATATGTGGTTGTCGTTCCAATTTCCACGGCAGATAATGTGCTGGAGTGTTATGTATAGATAATGTATTAATATAGCTAACCTCAAATGTACATTCCCTATTTTATGTAGTACGTTAATGGCTGAATTTTCTGACGTACATAAACACATTATTCATGTATTACAGCTTATTGCAATTGTTCGTAGGAAAAACACTGCGTGAAACAATTTGGTAGTTACAACATGCACAATACGTTTGTACATCTAGGAAACGACAATGGATTTGAAGTAGAGTATAATACCAACATGAAACGGGATGTAGCAATGTTGACACATACGCGAAATACTTCAAAGACAGTCGGTAAGTCGAGTTAGTACATATGTACATTCGTACATGCGTGGAAGCGTACGAACGTGCGTACGTACAGACATACACACACACACACACAACACATATATATATATATATATATATATATATATATATATATATATATATATATATATATATATATATATGTGACCCAGCACAGCAAAATCAGGAATAAGTAGGAAAATCACTTTTTGAGTTAAAGGTACCATGTGAAAGGTAAATTTATGGGCTTTCCAATGGTACCAAACACAAATGTCTAGCTGTATTGGTCGCCAAGTTATTGTTTCATAAAGAGAAGGTGTACCAAGTCATTTTCTGAAAACCGATTCTGAGAAAAACAGCTTTAAAGTTTAATGAAGTATTTTAATACATTTGCAACATGAAGACAGCTCACAGGAATGTGAAATTTGGCACAGTTGTAGACCACATCAATGTGCACAGTGTGGTGAAATTCCACCTTTGCAGCTCTTATAGTTCCAGAGATATCCCTTTTGAACATTCTGCACCAAATCGGAAATCGACAGTAACATGTTTACAGAATCTAGCTATGTGTTCTGTCTGTCAGTCACTGCTTCTTTTGTCATTTTTTGATGTGCCAATGGCAGCAGCCACTTCACGTGATGGGAAGACTGTTGCAGCAGTGGACTGGTGCGGCTTCGGATGTGTCGGTTTTGCTCTGGACAGTTGATGTCCGCAAACTTCATTGATCTTGTAAAACAAACACTATTGGTGGATGTTGAGGCATGGGGGTGATGGTTCTGTAGGTAGAGCAGCAGGTGGGGGGAGACTCCTCGCCTGTGCTGCAAATCGAACCACTGTTTGTCATCGGATGGCTGCTTCCTGGCGAACACGACACTGGGTTCTTCAGACGTAAACCTGATACAAAACAAACATAATGGTCTTAACTTCCCATATACAAAACATTTAATCCTGCAAAAGTTTATGTAATGACTGTCCATTATTTCAAACTGGAGATATGGACAGTTGATCATTAAATCAGATGACATATACATAGTGAGCCCAGCAGCTAGGTAAATAAGCAGGCTAACAGCATAATTGACGAATACCTTGGATCATTTAGAGTCAGCTCTGAATATTATAAACCTTCCATCCCATTCGTTAACTGCTCTAAATCAGTAAATCAAAATGTTTTCTTTCTTACCTGTTACAAAACATTACTCCCCTCCCCTAATAATAAAAAATATTCTACCTAATAAATGTGATCATTAATTTCATGAAGATCTACGATAATAACAAGCAGGTATAAATAAGTTAAAAACATAATTCTAAATGAGTCATGGTACTAGTATATTACCGTACTAGTACATTACCAGTGACATTGATACTCTCACACTCACAGCAAAGCCACGGGTTTATGTGAGTCATGGCATGTCATTGTTAGAGAGCTCAATGTGACAATGAGTGAGGCTGAGCCTGCCACCTCAGCAAAACAGTCAATAGAGCTAGTATAACTTACCCTCAGTCTGGCTGTCATCTCCTTTGCATTCGTTCGGGCTGTCAAACATGTTTGCCAATCCATGAATTGTTGACAGCAGGGTCTAGCATAAAACACCTGCAACCGCAGATGAATCTACGAACGTGTTCAAGTTCTTGGTGTAAATCTACGAGTACATTTTCAGCAGCGTTGGCGTTGCGATTCATGATCGAAGCTGTCAATGTCAGCTGTCACTTGGTATTAGTCTTCCTCGCCACTTTTGCACTCAGCGCCAAAACGACACTCCCTGATTCACTATTGTTGTCTGACACGTACGAATCCAGTAAACTCTCCATCCGATACGCACCCAATAGTTGTGTCAAAGATTCGTTGTCAAACACTCCGCGCAGATTTTGCCATCGCGGCCATCGCTGAGCGCTAGGCCTAGGTCGATCGATGTCTATGTCACGCTGCTGTGCAACATCCATACTGTTGTTGAGCCTATCACTGCACAGGTTAAAACCTATGTAACTAACAACTAATATTACGGCACTGACAACTTAATAATAAATTAGAATTCGCAGATTTTATGCAAAAACTATGTCCGGTGCACCCGATGTCGAAGCAAAACAAACATGGCTTCGCGTGGGTTTAAAGGTCAGCCGCCAATCAGCGGGGCGCATTATATCACGTGATTTCGCCAACGTGCTCTTGTTTACGTTTTAGCCCCGTTTTCAAGCATTTTAATTGGCTTTATACAGACATGTGACAAATTTTGCGCGTGGGAATACATCCCATAATAGTTCAGCTTCAAAACGATACCAATATGGCGGGGGTAGGCAGGACGTACGGCGGACACAATGCATCTGAATGAAGCACATTTTTCGTTCTTCGTTCTCACTGAGATCGACATAGCTGTTCCAAATATCTCTTTTTAGCAATGTTATAACTCGTTTTATGATGTTATAACAGCATAATAGTAATCTACGATGACTACATTAACTAAATTCACCTATATCTGAAAATCGACCTTTCCATCCAAAAATACCCATTCGCGCACTTTGAAGCTGATTTGCCAGGTTCGACAATCCCGACTTATTCCTGATTTTGCTGTGCTGGGTCACATATATATATATATATATATATACATAAATATACATAAATATATATATATATATTTACATACATACATACCTCTAGAATAGAAAAAACAAATGATTACATACGATTCCTAAGGCAGACAATCTGTGGACTCTCGCCATTCAGCGCTCAGCTTTCCGCCAACATACATACACATTTGCGTACGCACACACGCCTATTGCTATGCGTATGCGCGCATGCACTTACACCCGCACACACCGACATACACACGCACATACACACGAATTTTGTCTATGTCTGTCTGTCTGTCTCTTTATATAAATATATATATATATATATATATATATATATATATATATATATATATATATCAACTGTCTCTGGGATAAACGCACACAAACACACATACACCCATGCACACACGTCCACCTAATTTGTTTTATTATGCAGCCACGCCATGCGGTTGTGTTAACAATAACTACCAATACATTTCTTTGCAGAGTAACATCCGAAATTCCGCCACATTGCCAACAAACATCCTGGTGGCGGCTACAACACATCTAAAGTGAAATCGGTGTATGACTGTCGAATTACGTGCACGAAAGACCAACCTGACTGTGCTGCAGTCGACTACAAGGATCACGAGTGCAGCCTGGTTAAGGAGTATAACGCTGACAACTTGGTTGATGACCCAGGCACTGAACACTATTACCAGTAAATGCGATGAATTACGTCTAAAAGGGAAATGGAAACGGACACAAAACATAGGCACGCATGCGTGCACGCGCAGGGGAATATGGATTCAAAGTTAAATTGTAGCAGTTCAAGTATATCAGCGTAAAGCGCATTATTTGATTGAAACCCTTAATTTGGATTTGAAAACGTTGGTTAGTTATATTTGTTAACATATTTATAATCCTGTCATACATATCTAGCCACGCAGGCTGTAAATGCTGGTGCTTAAAGCAATACGTTTGTACTGTTTTGAAAAAATTGTTATTGTAGTGATAGTCGTATTGGTTATATCATTTGTAACCATTTTCAGATGCAAATTCTCCATGTTGGTTAAAGCGTATATTAACGAAGCTGTTAAAAACATAAGCCAATCGCCCCATTTCCGTCTGTACAATAATGCATAATATGTATATGAAATAGGTAATGGCTTACATAAGAACACTAGTGCTTCAACAGAAACCAAGACTTTTTCCAGTTAAGTGGCTATGCCCTGGAGTTTGGAAAGTGTTTAAGATAGCATTGACACTTTTGTATAGCCGCGTGTCTTCATGAATACAGTCAAGATACGTCGACGACATGTTTTTTTATGATTCAATAATAATTCCGAATGAATACAACAGATGCTGTGTAAACATGATGATGGAGTCATACATCCGACGGACAATATTGGGTGGTATAGCCGAAAACAATCCGACGGCACAGAGACTTACAATTCTGCATTAAACACCTTCATCAGGATGTATCAGTCCGTGTTGTGTCTACAAACATACCTATGCGGTTGAACATTAAATACAGGTCATCTTAATTGTTGTTTCGCTCAGTTATCGCTCCTCCGTTATTTTTTTCATACATAACTAAGCACGTGACCTTAGCTGCTGGGGGTCAGACTATCATCCAATGGGCGACGCGAAAATAGTCTATATACCATTTGTTTTGGGAAAACAAATTCGCGATTGAACGTTTCAAAGCGGCTGCATACTCAGTGATCGATTGACTCAGCCTGACGGAGAGTTCTTGACTAGCGACACGCTGAACTCATCTATGGAACTATTGAACTATACGATATAGCATTTGACTTCGCTAATATATCGAATAAGTCGTCGATCGGCTGTGATCTTGTTTATGTGACCTTCTTTTGTTACTGCGGCTTCGTAGACCTGAGTCTTGGCAACAGAACAGGCAAAATGTTACCCTATCAGTCTGACATTGATTTCACTACGGTTCGGTGAGCACTTATGTTTGTCTAAATACAACCACAAACACCATATAATCCTAACGAATGTACACCGTTGCTCAAATACAGATTGTTTTTCGAGATAATGTTAAGATCACCAAATTACAAATTAAACATAAATATGCAGTAGCCGCATATGCCATATCATTGATACAATTCCATCAAGTAGTGTTACCAACACTTGACTGGATTACAATGATTACACCGGCACTAACATAAAACGACTAATGTAATATTTATTATTTAATTTTCATTGTTGGTATCAATAAAGTACATCCTATCTTATTATTTTATCTATTGACACTATTTACGGTTCCACGAGGTATTGCAAACACAAATAACACGTTATAATAACAATGTAATGTTGCGGCTAAACCATTCACAACACAATCTTTGGTCACGTGTCTAGGGACTTTGTAAATATAAACATATTCAATAATACTAACTAAATTCGGATACGATACGATACGATACGATACGATACGATACGATACGATACGATACGATACGATACGATACGATACGATACGATACGATACGATACGATACGATACGATACGATACGATATAAAAGCCACACATATAATGTAGCTATATATATATAATATATATATATATATATATATATATATATATATTATTATATGTCATGTATTATATATATCATTTTTATTACATTATTAATATGTAAATGTTATATATATTATGTATATATATTATATATATTATATATATATATATATATATATATATATATATATATATATATATTATATATATATATATATATATATATATATATATATATATATATATATATATATATATATATATATATATATATATATATATATATATATATATATATATAGACTATATCCAATGGGCGACGCGAAAATAGTCTATATACCATTTGTTTTGGGAAAACAAATTCGCGATTGAACGTTTCAAAGCGGCTGCATACTCAGTGATCGATTGACTCAGCCTGACGGAGAGTTCTTGACTAGCGACACGCTGAACTCATCTATGGAACTATTGAACTATACGATATAGCATTTGACTTCGCTAATATATCGAATAAGTCGTCGATCGGCTGTGATCTTGTTTATGTGACCTTCTTTTGTTACTGCGGCTTCGTAGACCTGAGTCTTGGCAACAGAACAGGCAAAATGTTACCCTATCAGTCTGACATTGATTTCACTACGGTTCGGTGAGCACTTATGTTTGTCTAAATACAACCACAAACACCATATAATCCTAACGAATGTACACCGTTGCTCAAATACAGATTGTTTTTCGAGATAATGTTAAGATCACCAAATTACAAATTAAACATAAATATGCAGTAGCCGCATATGCCATATCATTGATACAATTCCATCAAGTAGTGTTACCAACACTTGACTGGATTACAATGATTACACCGGCACTAACATAAAACGACTAATGTAATATTTATTATTTAATTTTCATTGTTGGTATCAATAAAGTACATCCTATCTTATTATTTTATCTATTGACACTATTTACGGTTCCACGAGGTATTGCAAACACAAATAACACGTTATAATAACAATGTAATGTTGCGGCTAAACCATTCACAACACAATCTTTGGTCACGTGTCTAGGGACTTTGTAAATATAAACATATTCAATAATACTAACTAAATTCGGATACGATACGATACGATACGATACGATACGATACGATACGATACGATTCGATACGATACGATACGATACGATACGATACGATACGATACGATACGATACGATACGATACGATACGATACGATACGATATAGCACACATATAGAGGAACAGCTATATATATATATATATATATATATATATATATATATATATATATATGCAGCTGTTCCTCTATGTGTGGCTTTTTATATCATATCCATTTTTAGTTATCATTATTAATATGCTATATGTATCTTATCATGTATATATATATATATATATATATATATATATATATATGTATATATATACATATATATATATATATATATATATATATATGTATATATATATATATATATATATACATACATACATACATATAATCATGTTATGTGCTGCATATATATATATATATATATATATATATATATATATATATATATATATATATACATATGATATAAATAACATATAAACAGCTATATATATATATATATATATATATATATATATATATATATATATATATATATATATGCAGCTGTTCCTCTATGTGTGGCTTTTTATATCATATCCATTTTTAGTCCATTAATATGAGTATATATGTATGTATGTATGCATGTATGTATATATATATATATATATATATATATATATATATATATATATATATATATATGTATATATACATATACATATACATACATATATATATATATATATATATATATATAACTATAATATATACATATATACATATTCATATAATCGGATACTATATACTCATATATAATATATATATATATATATATATATATATATATATATATATATATATACACACACACATACATATAATCGGGTCGTTATGCTGCGCTACAGCGCCCCTGGCTGATCATCTTCGCAAACAGAGGAAATGAGGAACTATACAATTATAGCAAATTACTTCGCCAGATACTACTGGGTTAGCTATTCGAACAACGCAAATACCCACCCAAATTTTAAAGTCGGATACATCACCGGTGGCAATCGTAACACAGTGACCCATTCGCTTCCGAAACAGTGCATGTAACACGAGCAGCGTTTGGTTGAAATCACCCCAAATGACCACGTGGGTGATGGCTGACGACACTCCTCGTGAACAATTTAATTGTGTGAAGTTAAAAGAGAATACTGAATATATCACGGGATAGTTCTTTTTTTTCAATCAAACGTTTTAATTTTGTATATCCAATTGTGTTTTACCTGTAGAGGCTTCCGTCTGAAAGTTTCACATTGAATTTTTCAGTAGTTACATGGTCTTGTGCATATCTGATTCCTTATCGTTCCGTCTTCTGCATCTTACTTTCGGTCAATACCAGAAACCACTTCTTTGAGCAGCTAGTGTATAACAAGTTTAGTGTAAATTAATATTAAAGCCATCATATTATTCGAAACACATTCTAAATAGATTCATACCCCGAATTGTGGCTATGATGGTGTTTAGTTAGTACTTCGCGTATATTTAACCATGGAGTAGTTAACTGAAGTCTACATAGTGGAATATTGACCTACGCATCTCAGAAGACACATATGCCTTAGCAGACTGGCTTCATACTTTAGGATACGCGCATGCCTTATACCCGAGGAGATGTACATACCTTACCAGACTTACTTGCCCACAACATGAGAGAAACATGCCTTATCAGACTTACTTGCACACATCATGAGAGAAACATGCCTTATCAGACTTACTTGCACACATCATGAGAGAAACATGCCTTACCAGATTTACTTGCACATATCATGAAAGAAACATGCCTTATCATACTTACTTGCACACATCATGAGAGAAACATGCCTTATCAGACTTACTTGCCTACATCATGAGAGAAACATGCCTTACCAGACTTACTTGCCTACATCATGAGATAAACATGCCTTAACAGACTTACTTGCCTACATCATGAGAGAAACATGCCTTACCAGACTTACTAGCCTACATTATGAGAGAAACATGCCTTACCAGACTTACTTGCCTACATCATGAGATAAACACGCCTTATCAGACTTACTTGCCTACATCATGAGAGAAACAAGCCTTACCAGACTTACTTGCCTACATCATAAGAAACATGCCTTACTAGACTTACTAGCATACATCATGAGAGAAACATGCCTTAACAGACTTACTTGCCTACATCATGAGAGAAACATGCCTTACCAGACTTACTTGCCTACATCATGAGAGAAAGATGCCTTCCTAGACTTACTAGCACGCCTCAGGAGAAGCACATACCTGAGCAAACTGACTTACACACCTGAGGACAAGCACATACCTGAGCAAACTGACTTACACACCTCAGGAGAAGCACATACCTGAGCAAACTGACTTACACACCTCAGGAGAAGCACATACCTGAGCAAACTGATTTACACCCCTAATAGACGCACATACTGTTATGTGAACTTTTTGTTATCATATCTGGTCCAATATTTGGTGTGTTATCAAACATATTGTACAGATAAACTATTGACAAGTTATGTGTTCCAGTCTTATACCATTTTACATAAATAAGATAATTCAAATAAACGTACAGTTTATTGTCTATCTCAGGTTTTTATTACTAAATGCACGGACGGAAGGAAGGAAGGAAGGAAGGAAGGAAGGAAGGAAGGACGGAAGGACGGAAGGACGGAAGGAAGGAAGGAAGAACGAAAGGACGGAAGGAAGGACGGAAGGACGGACGGAAGGAAGGAAGGACGGAAGGATGGAAGGACGGAAGGACGGACGGAAACACATGTGCATATTTGACCTAGACAAACACTCGGACATACTTAGGTACATGCTTAGCTGCGCCAAGTTGATCACTTGTGTAAACAGCAATTGCTTCCACATGGGTGAACTTTTACTCTTCATCAATTGTTAATGTTTTAATTCGAAGCTTGTATTGCGATCACAGATACCTGTGTATCAAACCCATGTTTGAACGGTGCAACTTGCAACAAAGTCGGAGACCATTTCTCCTGCTCTTGTCTAGACGGTTTCACCGGACAAATATGTTCAAGTAAGTTGTGAAAAGTATCTTTTTCCTCGACATGTACAACTTGACATGACTGAAAATTTGACGAAGCACTGATGTTGATTTGAATACATGTGATAGTGGCGTCGTTGCAAGCATCATAACTGTGAATACATTTAAGATAGATAGCCACTCATTAACACCGGGAAACGTCCAGCTACGCTAGCATTAAGACGCGAATGACTACCAGATATTCGTACATATACAATCACGCCCTAAGGGTTAACCTGGTGCATTTTGAAATGTGTGTGATGTGTCAATTATTCCTTTAAACGACTTTCGATAACTGCAACCTCATGAAAGTGACTAACCTACCAACGGGATTATCTTATCACTGATGAAAGGGAGCGAGACTTGATTTACATACCGATATCATATGAAGATCCTTAAGAAATTCCACCTACTTTGCCTCAGACAGATTCGTTGTATCATATGGGAAGATTGCCCCACCAAAGGCAGTTTTCTATTGGAGGCCAACATAACTAATGTTGAGGCAGCCATCCCATATATTTTAGATGTGATCATGAGTTGTAAAAATACATATCCTTTTTAAGGACAATAAAGTAAAGTGAAGTGAATACAGAACAAACTCCGCTCGGCTAGCGACTGTGTTAGAATGTTGCCTTCCCGGATAAGTATTTTCGGGGAGGCAGTTTCAATAAAGTACCGCCTATATCCGGTACGCTTGAGATGCCCCGATAAATATAGGTCAGAAATCAAGTTGAGCAACACTACATACGCTCCATCGTCTCAATGTAAATATTAATCTTAGCGAGGAAACCAGACGCGAGAGGCAAACTGTCGCAGGTGGAGAAGTTTCTTAGTGTTTTACTTTATATACAAATCATGTACGTCTTTGTTCAAAGCTTTACTAATATGAATCTACAGCTGGCAATGTACGCGCTCACAACCGCCTGAATAACATGAGTTGCCAGTGACAGGAAATTACTTATTGAGCCCCTCCGCATAATAAAACGGGCTCTATTTGGTGGCAAAATGTACATAATGTACTCTATATACATAATGTACACTGTTCGTACACACTGCACACACTCTCCATATATCCTGTTGGGGTACAACTTATGGTATTCATGAAAAATGCGTTTATTAATCGCCCTATTCTTATGACACCAGTCGACGTCTCTCCCTGCAAATCGGATACTTGCCAGAACGGAGCAATCTGCGTAGTGACTGGCGGTTTCGACGGACACGTAATATACGTGGCCAAATATGAGTGTAGATGTGTACCTGGCTACGACGGTGGTAACTGCGAAGGCAAGTGGTACATAAGAGCTTGTGTGATAACTGTAGCTACCTATTGTGTACATTGCACACACACACACCACACACACACACACACACACAACGCACACCACACACGCACAACACACACACACCACACACACCACACACACACACACACACACACACACACACACAACACACACACACACACACACACAACATCAAACACACACACCACTCACAACACACACACCACAACACACACACACACACACACACACACACACACACACACACACACACACACACACACACACACACACACACACACACACACACACACACACACACACACACACACACACACACACACACACACACACACACACACACACACACACACACACACACACACACACACACACACACACACACTACACACACACACACACACACACACACACACACACACACACACACACACACACACACACACACACACACACACACACACACACACACACACACACACACACACACACACACACACACACACACACACACACACACACACACACACACACACACACACACACACACACACACACACACACACACACACACACACACACACACACACACACACACACACACACACACACACACACACACACACACACACACACACACACACACACACACACACACACACACACACACACACACACACACACACACACACACACACACACACACACACACACACACACACATACAACCAAACGCACACACCTCCGCCTACTACGTCGTTGTTGTGCAGCCATGCCAGATGTTTCTGTTTCATTAATTACCATTACATTTCTTCGCAGTGTCGTGCGAAATTCAGCCACATTCCCCATTCCCAACAAACGCCACGGTGTCGGCTACGACACTTCTACGCAGAAATCGGCGTATGACTGTGAAATTCTGCGCACGGAAGACCAACCTAACTGCGCTGCCGTCGACTACAAGGATCACGAGTGCACCTGATTGAACAGTATATTGCTGAAGAATTAGTTGCAGACGGAGGCACTGAACACTATTTTACCTCTCCTTGCGATGACTAAAGTTTATGAAGGAAACGGAAACAGACACAAACATAGGCAGCCTCGCTTTCAACCGGGAACTAACCATTCAATGTACAGCGTAATATTTCAAGTATTTAAGCGGAAAGCGCATCATTTGATTTAACTCAAAATTTAGATCTGAAGACAAAGTCCAATGTCGGAATAATAATAATACAGAAGCTATGTAACCTGCCATACGTGTCTCGCCATAGCCAACGCACCTGCTGTAACCGTTGGTGTATAAATGCACCACGTTTGTTACAGAGCCACTTGCGTAGCATCACACTGGAATGTGCTATCATATTGACTGCCATATTGGATACATTCTGAATAACATTTAGATCATGTTTATTTCAGACTAAAATGCATTAATGTATTTATTATGTATACATAAAATGCTACCAAAACTACAATACATAAAATACAATTAAAACAATTGTGAGGTAAACGTCAACAAATAAACATAAATAGTTCATCAAGGTAGAATAAGTGTATTAACAATAAGGCACAATACAACTATGACTTGTACAATTGGGATATCTAGTAAAGTATAGTAGAGAACTCCCATAATGTATATTAGTATGGAAGTAGTTCACATAAAAGGGTTTTTAAACTGATGAAGACGACATTAGAGGCCAAATGTGGATGAACACTCACATATACCGACACATACAACCTGCTCGTCTCCACCCCCGCTCCGCTCCGCCTGCCTCCGCCTCCCCGCCCCGCCGCCTCGCCTCCCCCCGCTCCGCTCCGCCTGCCTCCGCCTGCTCGCCTCCTCCGCCTCCGCTCGCCTCCCTCCCCTCGCCGCCCCGCCCCAATCCGCCTCCGCCTCCGCTCCGCTCACAGCCTCCGCCTCCGCCTCCGCCACTTCAAATAGTTAATGTAGTTGATGACAAACAAAAAACCCGCACTACCGGTCGGTACATCTTGATGGCAAGTTAAATACAATCTTGAAACTGTTTTGCATGCGATAGTTAGGCTTTTCAAACTGATATTTTTTAGTTTGCACCAAAGACTTGATGTGTACATTGCAGCACAGTGCGATTGAAATTAAGTAATTTTGGTGGAAGTACTACAAAGAAAAAATGGTCGACCTAAAACATTAGCTTGTGCTTAAATATATAATTATTGTCTAGGAATGTCGTCTTCATAAGTAAGGTTGTTAATGATTAAATGTCCGAAATATTTACGTTTCATAGTACAAGGTAATTTATGATTGTTGACACAATGAATACTTTTCATATCCTGGGATTTGTAGTCGATAACCATACAATAAGTTTTGTTGACATTATATGTTATGTTGAACAATTCGCCGTACTTGGCACAAAAATGTGTCCGTTTTCTCAAACCAGCAACAATGGGATAAAAAATACACAGACCATACGGATACATCTAGTGGTTGATTAAGGTGCCTATATAAAGTCAGTATTAAGTGTGTTGAGATGTGCACTTAAAGTCATCCATGTAAGCATTGTAAAGGTCGGGGAAATTGTATCACCTTGTTAGACATTGTTTATGATAGTAAAACAGTTAGAACAAGCCTGACACCATCAGACATTAAAATTCTGATAGCACTGCCAGTGGAATAGCATACGAACAATAAAAGCAGGACAGCCACTGTCAATTAGTTTAATGGTTTGTTATGATTAACTTTACCAAAGTATTTGTAAGCATCCAATATTGTGACACATGTAGACGAGTCTTTCGCAATACAGAGTCGAAAACTGCTTGAAATAGAAATACATTATGAGTATATTAGTAGAGTGCGAGTTTTTAAATCCAAATTCACGTGACACATGTAATATATATATATATATATATATAGGCACCTTAATCAACCACTAGATGTATCCGTATGGTCTGTGTATTTTTTATCCCATTGTTGCTGGTTTGAGAAAACGGACACATTTTTGTGCCAAGTACGGCGAATTGTTCAACATAACATATAATGTCAACAAAACTTATTGTATGGTTATCGACTACAAATCCCAGGATATGAAAAGTATTCATTGTGTCAACAATCATAAATTACCTTGTACTATGAAACGTAAATATTTCGGACATTTAATCATTAACAACCTTACTTATGAAGACGACATTCCTAGACAATAATTATATATTTAAGCACAAGCTAATGTTTTAGGTCGACCATTTTTCTTTGTAGTACTTCCACCAAAATTACTTAATTTCAATCGCACTGTGCTGCAATGTACACATCAAGTCTTTGGTGCAAACTAAAAAATATCAGTTTGAAAAGCCTAACTATCGCATGCAAAACAGTTTCAAGATTGTATTTAACTTGCCATCAAGATGTACCGACCGGTAGTGCGGGTTTTTTGTTTGTCATCAACTACATTAATTATTTGAACGTGGCGGAGGCGGAGGCGGAGGCGGAGGCGGAGGCGGAGGCGGAGGCGGAGGCGGAGGCGGAGGCGGAGGCGGAGGCGGAGGCGGAGGCGGAGGCGGAGGCGGAGACAGAGTGTGAGCTTGTATGTGTCGGTATATGTGAGTGTTCATCCACATTTGGCCTCTAATGTCGTCTTCATCAGTTTAAAAACCCTTCCATACTAATATACATTATGGGAGTTCTCTACTATACTTTACTGGATATCACAATTGTACAAGTCATAGTTTTGTTGTGCCTTATTGTTAATACACTTATTCTACCTTGATGAACTATTTATGTTTATAGTTTATTTGTTGACGTTTACCTCACAGTTGTTTTAATTGTATTTTATGTATTGTAGTTTTGGTAGCATTTTATGTATACATAATAAATACATTAATGCATTTTAGTCTGAAATAAACATGATCTAAATGTTATTCAGAATGTATCCAATATGGCAGTCAATATGATAGCACATTTCAGTGTGATGCTACGCAAGTGGCTCTATAACAAACGTGGTGCATTTACACACCAACGGTTACAGTAGGTGCGTTGGCTATGGCGAGACACGTGTGGCAGGTTACATAACTTCTGTATTATTATTATTCCGACATTGGACTTTGTCTTCAGATCTAAATTTTGAGTTAAATCAAATGATGCGCTTTCCGCTTAAATACTTGAAATATTACGCTGTACATTGAATGGTTAGTTCCCGGTTGAAAGCGAGGCTGCCTATGTTTGTGTCTGTTTCCGTTTCCTTCATAAACTTTAGTCATCGCAAGGAGAGGTAAAATAGTGTTCAGTGCCTCCGTCTGCAACTAATTCTTCAGCAATATACTGTTCAATCAGGTGCACTCGTAATCCTTGTAGTCGACGGCAGCGCAGTTAGGTTGGTCTTCCGTGCGCAGAATTTCACAGTCATACGCCGATTTCTGCGTAGAAGTGTCGTAGCCGACACCGTGGCGTTTGTTGGGAATGGGGAATGTGGCTGAATTTCGCACGACACTGCGAAGAAATGTAATGGTAATTAATGAAACAGAAACATCTGGCATGGCTGCACAACAACGACGTAGTAGGCGGAGGTGTGTGCGTTTGGTATTGTGTGTGTGTGTGTGTGTGTGTGTGTGTGTGTGTGTGTGTGTGTGGTGTGTGTGTGTGTGTGTGTGTGTGGGGTGTGTGTGGTGTGTGTGTGTGTGTGTGTGTGTGTGTGTGTGTGTGTGTGTGTGTGTGTGTGTGGGTGTGTGTGTGTGTGTGTGCGTGTGTGTGTGTGTGTGCAATGTACACAATAGGTAGCTACAGTTACCACACAAACTCTTATGTACCACTTGCCTTCGCAGTTACCACCGTCGTAGCCAGGTACACATCTACACTCATATTTGGCCACGTATATTACGTGTCCGTCGAAACCGCCAGTCACTACGCATTCAATGTTTCGATGTTTATAATTGTGGTCGGTGCCTATTGCTACTGTTTGACCAATCCCATTTGTTGTACATGTTGTACAACCATTATCTACACGATGTACAACAGATGGGATGTGGTCACAGTACGAGATATGAATAAGAAAGGGGCAGCAATAGGCACCGACCACAATTATAAACATCGAAACATTGAAAGCAGGAGAAAATACCATCTCGAAAACAGTACACTAAATGCTGATCAAAAAGTTGAATACCCACAGCATGGAAGAACGCCATGGTGATGACAATCTTCAAAAAGGGAAATAAGACACCTCAATAATTATAGGCCGATATGTCTACTATCAAACATCTATAAAGTACTCACGAAAGTAATAGCGAAAAGGCTAGAGAAGTCAGGAGACACGCGACGAAAACCAGCCACGAGAGCAAGCTGGATTCAAAAGCAGTTACTCAACAACATACCATATCCACGTCGTAAATCAACTGAAGGTGAAATGCAGAGAATATAATATCACACTCTGCATCGCATTCGTAGACTACGAGAAAGACTTCGACAACCCGGCAATTTCCTCCGACGACGTGTCATGATCATAACAAATTGGATATTTTCCACCAGGTGGATTTCAGTGGATCCATTCTCCGGTACTGTAGGCATGTAGTACTAAATAAAACCGCTATTTTTTTTTGCAATTTGTTTGTTAAACCATAGATTCATGGGATATACGGAAAATCGTGGTACCAATTACTATAATCTGCAAATGTGTTTAAACATAACACCAATATGGCTTTAATTTGTATTGAAAATATACATATTAAGGACCATTATTTCTGTTTCCAATTGTATAACATTAGTATTAATTGTTGCTACTATACAAAAGTGATACTGGTGTGGTACATGGTTGCATGTGTTTATATAACATCGGTTTGAGGATACCAGGCTCCCTATGATATGACTGCCCCATGTCAAATGCCGTGTTGTTAAAATCATTGATGACTTTTAATATTACTAATATTTTAATGCAAACATATTTGACTGATTTTTAACCATTCTGACAATTCTTATGAAACGTTACATGGCTTTTGTCAAACTTTCAACTTTATTTTGTATTTCATTTGCAGTTCACCTTGTCCACCTGATTTTCCATACATGTATGTATTCTTCAATATTTGGGCATATAGATTTGTTTTTACATTGTTGCAGTATGCCCTATGATGACGACCCAATGGGATTAGAAGCAGTTGATCCAGCTGATATAAACTATCAATATGGAGATGACACACTAGACAAAATTCGCCGGTAAATATTGTAGTGTGTGTGTGTGTGTGTGTGTGTGTGTGTTTGTGTGTGTGTGTGGTGTGTGTTTGTGTGTGTGTTTGTGTGTGTGTTTGTGTGTGTTTGTGTGTGTGCGTGTGTGTGTGCGTATGTGTGTGTATGTGTGTATGTGTTACAGCAAATGTTTTTGTATGCCAAACTATGGTACAAAATTGTAACTGTTGACATGGTTTTATACTAGCAACCTGTGTTTATGGCCAATATATATAAGTCTCACAGACTGTTACATTTCGTCATCAAATTTCAATAGTATGCGCCTACAGTGCAGTTGTGACGATCATATTATTGTGATTGTGGTGAATATAATACAAATTCACTATTCAGGGCTGTATAGTCCAAAGGACCTCTTGTGCCATTGTTGATTAAATGTCCATTGTTATGTGTTTGTAGTAATGCTCACTGGTTTGGTTAGGTTTTATTTCAGATGCCGCACAGACATTGCCACTCCGCAGCGTGTTACGACACGTGAACTTGTGCATGACATTGACGAAACTGTAACTGATGAGTCAAGTACAGACGTGATGACAAGATAGAAAGATGTCACTGGCAAACATGCTGCATTGTGTACGAAGAATGCCTTTTGGAACTTGCCAAAATGAAGATTATCATTGGTATTTGATATTCATAAAATACCACGATGACAAAAGTCCTGCATTTTTAAAGATGTTTCTTAAAAACTATTCATTATATATAATGTCAAGAAAGATGTTATGTTTGTTTTGATTAATTATATTTAGAATGGTATAACTGTGCTGTATATTGGTTAATTATAATCATGTTGCCATGTCTACATTACAAACATAGAAATTAATATCATGGACATTATACATTGAAATACCCATTACATCATGCACTATTGGTATCAACTGCATTCTGATTGGGCAGGCTGTGTGGAATACATAACTCTCTTTACAGAAAGCACTAATTAATGCCCACCTATGTCACTGCATTCACACAATTTTGCTGTGTGTCTGGTCATGTCATATGAATATCTAGATACACAAATGCCATATAGGTGATTATGGTGATGAAACATTTAATTCATAATTACAAACTTACAAAATAGTCAAAATTATTATTAGCCCATTCAAATAATGTGTAGTCATTATTTCTCACAGTCGTCTATTGCGTGTAGATTGATAGATTTTGCAAAGGCAAAGGGTGCAGGCAGTTGGAAGTGCTGCGGTACTTCTGTGGGTGAATAACACTAATTCTTTTTACTAATTAGTTCTGGTGGTAAAAAAGTATTACAATTGTTGTCACATACACATCTATGTACACTCTTGTAATGTAACAAAAGTTAACAACTTAACCAGTAAAGCAGTATATATGTTAATATGCATCGAAACTGTCAGCTTAGGTATATATTATGAATTTTATTCATCTGCCAGTGGAAGTTTGTGTGCCCTCTTTATTTGTCTGGATGAGTTTTTTTACAGTAATGGGTGTCCTTGATAAATTGTATACTGTTGGAATCGCACGTGGACTAAAGACAACAACAATTAAAAAGAATTTATTGAAATGATTTGATGAGATTGACTACAAAATAATAGCAAGCATAATACAAGCATAACTACAGGTAAAAACGCTGCACATGATATATGTATTTATTTTTAATATCACATGCACATCATATAAAAAACAAAGCAGTAATACAACATTATGAAAAGGTTGAAAACATGTTTCGTACATAAAAAACATTTTATTAGGCTGTCAAATTATACCTTTACCTGATATGACATTACCTATTGCAAGCGTGTGCCTAACACTACACCCAGTGTTCAGTATCCTGAAAGAATTGTTAAACAACAACGAAATCCTGGAAATTAACCTAAAATTGTAAAGTTTATTCATAACGCATGCATTATAGATATTACCGAAACATGCTGTAAATAGCTTATTTTTACAGCAGTAAAACACAAATGGATGTTTTCTTCAACATATTTCTCTTGACAAGTTTGCATAGAAGTCTCACTATGGCATTAATAGCAGAGTCATCTGACAATTTTTTTTATAAATGACATGTCCACAAATTTAATATTTACAATGTGACAAAGTTTAACTGGTTAACTCCTGAAGTAACGTTCTTAGAAAGATTTGACTTTCTAGGTACAAAGTACATATACATACTATATACATATAATGTGTACATAATAAATAGTACTAATAATAATAACAAATAATGTACAATAAGTTAACTATAATTATGAGAAAACAATGAATTAATGTTATGTAAAATAAAAACTATAAATATAACTTTCTTGGTGTTTACAACTCACAAAACAGTGATTAAACTAGTCAGGGTCCTCGCCATGTGGCTGAGAGTTACATGTGCAATAGCTATGTTTACTCACCTGTATGAAGAGTACCGGCTATATATAGTGGTGGATACTTTTACTTTATAAAATTGGTCTTTGCAGAATAATTTATGTGTCGCTAAATGCTTCCTACATTAGTCGATATGTTGTTTGATTTAACAGGTCTTAGTAAAGTGTAACATGTCTGGCATGTAGAGTTTACAACATGAATACCAAATACCAAACAATTGTATTGTTGACTTTTGCTAAATGTATCATCACATAAGATATCATAAATGTCAGAGCCATGTTAATTGTCACTTTGTTTCTTGTATAGGTAGATGTGGATGCACATCAAAATGTTAGGAACCTGGTATACAGTACCATTGAAGAGAGTGAACTCACACAGTATTGTCTTCGATATCCAAGCCGATGTAGTTCACCAAAGAATGCCGAACCTGTCTTATAGTGTCGAGAGATGGTGACCGAAGGCTTATGCCATATTTGCCAGACCATGGCACCCACCGTTCTATCACGAACTGCAAAGCTAGTCAGACATTACCATATTCGCATGTCAAGCAACCTGCATTCCATATTGGTCTCCAGTCAGTCTGGGTAACTGACTGGCCTGGAAGTCAGTGCACACATCATCGGTACTAGGGGTCTCACGGATGCAACACACAACTGGGTTAACTCGGTTGATATTCACGACATTTAATCTGCAGCATCTTGCAAAGCCCATGGCTGTGGAATCTTGTCTGGGATCTTGGGCAGTATAGCTTATTAAGTTGTGGACATAGTGGTGCTAAGCACACTAGTTCACTGATCAGTTTCCTGTTGAGTGTTGACCTGAAAAGAAAAACATATATTCAAATTCAGTACAAACAAAACTGGCATCATGGTATTAGAGTTGTCATTATGGAGTGTTCATTGCCATAATCAATAAATATACAGCTGTATAACATAACATTTCATGTATGACCTAAAGCATTCCAGAAAAAAGGCAGCAAGAAATATTCGGCTACAGCAGCATGTACGGGTTGATAGCTAAGCAGGGTTGTAATTTATTGGGTTTGTATTGTCATTACATAAAATTAAAATTGCCCTGCTATATTTAATTATAGTGATGCATTATCTTAGATATTATTATATAATTATTTGAATACTCCCAAGCATAGCGCATTCACATTTTCTGATTTATTTTGTGGCGGGGTCTGTCATGTAATAGCTACTACATATGTTGTATTTGACATTTTCTGGCTCAGCCGGACATTGTATCCATGTCAAAATGAATATTGGAAGTGACAAAATAAGGTGTTATTGTGATGCCAACAGTATATTTCCTTCACCAAATATTCAGACATACCATGCATGTGTACCTTCTTCAAAATGTATAATAACTGATTTTATAAATTTATTTCTGAGTTATCGTTGTACGCTGAATACTTTTTAAAGTGTTGACCGAAGTCTGTGTGGACACATTTGTTATAATATGCATTATACAACTGCAAAGGTTATCCTAGTTTTCCATGTCCAAGTTATTTTGAAGATGTTAATGTAAGCAAATGTGTATTGAAATGGGCTAATTAAAATGTTTTGAAAATGTATGCATTGTTGATTGTTAAAATGTATAATTCACTTTGATTGGTCAGATGTGGGCCTCCTGTAAACTACGTATCCTCCATGCATTTGCCCGACCCAAGTGATTGCATTAATCTTAGCCCCTCCTCTGTCTCATCTCACTTGCATTGTAGTGTGGCCTGTAGTAATATATCATAATTCCAGTTATATATTATGCATTCATACATTGCTGTGATGAAAAGGTTAAGATTAAAACAGCTGGCACATGTGAATTGAAAGGTACCAGGTATTACATAGACTACAGCCAGGCATCACTGATTACAATGGAAACAAGTGCAAGAATGTTATGTGTAATACTTGCATATGGTGTACACTAGCTAGTAACTATACTAGCATTTTATGTTCATGTTTAATTCTTTTTCATTTTGAATACATTCATCACCATCATGGTTGTCATAAAAAATATGTTACATAAAATATAAAGCAAATCAACAACATATGCTGTGATAATAGTAAAAATGTGAGTCACAAAACACTATTTTAATAATTGCGATTTCCAACATAATTCTTCGTCTGACGTTCTGTTGCACGAGATAACGGTTACTCCCCACGATCAACCGGAGAAGGAGCCTACTCGGCTACTGCCAAAGTTCCCAAGCCAATGATTTATCATTTCGTCCCTAACGTCATCTACTCTCTCTAGATATGTACTTTCGCAATTACACAGTTTATTAACACGATCCTTCTTTATCAAATACAATACATATACAATTATAAATACAGGCTGTATCTGGCCTGAGTGATGCAGGGCGATGCCTACTCTACTGTCAAACTAGTTTGTCAGACTTATAATTTTACAAGTTAGATAATCGGCGTCGAGTAGGCCTATAATGAAGTTGCATTCCTCGTTGAATTAGCCCACGACTACTCGCTCTTGTTGCCAACTGCGATAATGCACTTAAAGAAGAAGCACTTCGGAATGTTCGTCATGTCACGAAAAAGCACATGCGATTTATTATTGTGCCGTAGGATGCTGATCTCGTATAAAACACGTGACCCATATGATAAAGCGCAGGACGTCTACAGCTGCTGATGGTTTCGCCAGTTATACCCGGTGTAACGACGATTCTTTTCTGCCTAGTAAAAAAGACGCATTTTAAAATTAAACTAACTGTGCATACTAGTTAAACTATTGACACATTACACAACAGAGCATAACATAAAAGGATTGGCGATGGGCAAAACGAAATGATTGGGAATCTTTAAGGTTGGTGTTAAGGTTAGATTGAAAGTGCTTTTGACAATATTGACATTAGGTGTTTTATATGCGTTTGTGCGCTTTTGAAAGATTGCATCTGTACGTGAGTTATCTTTTCCGAGTGTCCACGCTCACTTCGGTTGATTATAAGTCTCGTCTGAGAGTGTGAAAGGGTCACAACAGTTCCATAGAAAATGTAATTATTTTAGAAAGCTTTAGAAAAAAACATACGTTTTTATAATTAAACAAATTTAATCGTGCATAGTATTAGGCCATATATAGTTGATAAATACATGACATAGTCACATACATAGTCATAGACATAGTCATAGTAAATATAGACATAGATAGAATAACATAGTCAATGATCCGCCAGTCGAACTTGCTCGTGAATCGCTATTAACAACCGCCAGATGTAACACAGAAAGCGCGCAAAACAAGTGCATTTGGCATCTACGCAAATAATCATAATAATTAATACAATTTATTTGTATAGCGCCCGAATCAATAGTATTGCTCTCAGGCGTTTTACATAAATGTACAAATAGTAGCTAAAATGTTATGATAAATTATTATTAAAATAGATATATGTATATATGGATGATAAATTAATATTAATATATATATATATATATATATATATATATATATATATATATATATATATATATATATATATATATATATATATATATATATTATATATATATGTATATATATATATATATATATATATATATATATATATATATATATATATATATATATATATATATATATATATATATATATATATATATATATATATATATATATATATATATATATATATATATATATATAAAATTTAAAATATGATGATACAGTAAAATTTAATAACACAGTCGTTACATTATTTATTACTCCTCATTATGCTAAAAATAAAATAAAAAACATAGCAAATCTGACATATCAATTGTCATACTATGCTAATAATGATACTAATTGCGTAATAATTATGTGATATAAATTGTATAACTTATGGATAATGGTATGTAATTAAAGTCCACATGATCACGCACAGAAACGTTAATCTTAAAAGGTGTGTCTTTAGAAGTGTTTTATACTGTGGCTGTGTCATTGCCGTCCAAACACTGTCCGGCAGTCCATTCCACAGATCGGCTGCTGCTACGACAAAACGACGATCACCGTGAGTGACCGCCTGCGAAGCAGGTGGTGTCAATAGCGGCAACGACGCAGACCTCAGTGGGCGATTGGGTTGACGACATGATAGTAGTTCCGTGAGGTAACACGGTGCTTGGTCATGCATAACCAAATAGAAACACTTTATATATCGGGCGCACACAAATCGGTAGCCAGTGCAGATGCTGCAGTACTGGCGTTGCAAACGCTGCAGCGTTGACTGCAATAGAAGTATGGCAGCGCATTCGCGTAGTTGAGGCGTGTAGTAATAAGCGCGTGTTCCAGGGTTTTGCACGCATCATCAGTGATGCTTGACCGGATTTTGCACGCATCATCAGTGATGTTGCGTATCTGGTGACAAACAATCTGATTGATAAAAATATAAAATAAGGTTTTGCGAAAATTTAAAATTAATATAATACGAAATACTCTGTGGCCCCCGTTGGCGTAATGGTCCCTGGGCTGTCTTGTGGGATGTGCCGTGTTAAAAAACATCTACAAATACCTCAGAAAGGCGGAAAAATATACATATATAAAGTAATATGAGTTGGACTGTTTATCCACTCGCCATCTGGAGTTCACTCTCGGATATAAATCTTGTTAAATCTTGTATTTATTACCTCCAGTCCACCGCTTTACCACTTCGACTCGCGGAACGCAAATTTGTTCGCGCGATGTATTCGTCTCGCGGTGTATATTGTGTAAGTATTTCGCCAAAATATACCTTTTAACCATTCGATAGCACAAGTGGAATACAAATGTGTTACACATTTTAATATCACTAAATTTTGCAAATGTTTCTTCATATATTGGAAACCATCGGCATGATTTGGAGGGAACTTCTACGCTTCTGCACGTAAGTGCCACGTTGTTTGGAAGAGGCTCGCGACCGGAAACCGTTGTTTCAGAACGTTTTTTGTTCATAAAATGAACGTCAAAATGTGCTTATCTATGCGATATTTGTTCATCATTGTTTCTTGTCAGCTAAGCGGATGCCTTGCAGGTAACGTTTAAACGAAGGAAGTCCGCGTTAAGGTGATATGTTTGCCTGGGTACAATTTTTATATTTTAAAATACAACAAACTTTGCAGTTTGCATGTTACTGACCTTCAATATCGTCATTGATTATTGGGTCTACAAGCGGGACTAGCTCAAATGCCATGCTCAAGTATCACTTTAACACCGTGCTTATACTGAACGTCGGTCACCAAACTTTCTGAGAACGGTATCGTACTCAGGCATGAGCATGAAACGTCCAAATCCTGATTATGCTCAAGAGCGTGCTCAACGCCGTACTCAGACAAATAAAGATGGCAGCTAACGTAGACTTTTGTCGATTTCGTTGTCAAAGTTCTTCTTTTTTTACAAGATACGCAGTCCGATTTCAGCGTCCGAGTCGCTGTTTTTGATCCATTTGATGAGGTGGTGTAATACGAATGTTTTGACAAAACTGTGTAGTGCTTAAAACGGCAGTGTTTACTGAATATTTGTAAACTCAAGCGGCAGACGACGATAATACGATACAGTGTTGCAATAATTATGTTTTGGTGGCAGTTTTATGGTGATGGGGACCATTCGTTTACTGCTTGATTGATTGATTGATTTATTTATTTAATATAAAATGTAAAACATTGTACACATATGCATAATATATAAATACAAGGTACTTTTAAATATTCGGATAACACAAAAAGTGCACGCACTTATTTCCATTGTGGTCCTTTCCTTGGCGACACAAGCTCATGACCAATTGCCGAGCGACTCGTACGACGCTTCGCAAAAACTGAAGTACATTCGTGGTCATTTAGCCATACCGACAGGTGATAAGAAGATGTCAATACAACATTTATCAACCTGTTTAGACATTTGTATACAACACATTGTCCAGTCAGTAGCCATATGATATAAGCGAAATAAAAAACGCACAATAAATTATGGATGACACACTGTTTAAAAAACATTCTTAAACATGATGCAAAACAGGAGTACAAGAAATATAAACAATAAACTAACAACCATATTGAAATACACATAACAAGCTATACTACTCTTACCTTGTCGAAATAAACAAGAGCTACATGAAAGATGGACAAGTTTAAATACTCTACTTAATAAAAAAGGATTACAATATATTATACTCATTTTAATTTAAAGAGAACAAATAAAACCAGTGGCAGAAAGAATATTGCAAATGTTATTAAATAACTATTTCCAAATAGAGGTCAAACACTAGCCAAAAGTATTCCTAAATGCCCTAATAACTTCAAGCATTACATGAATGAAAGGATAGAGGGGTCATTAAGCCTTAAACCTGTGATGAAGATATAGGCCCTAAAACAATGCTAGAAGTAAAATATCATGATGATATTGATATATGTGTATAATTAAGATGGTAATACCATATTCCGGTATTCTAAAATATCTTATACACACATTCAGTAATTCGCTACAAAGGGGACATTTTCCGGATAACATGAAAATTGCGCGGGTAATCCCCATATTAACAAATTATGATGCACAAGAAATCTCTAACTACAGGCCACAGGTAGAGGGATTAACAACAGCAATGAATAACCCAAGATCTACTATAGCAGTTTTTACACATTTAAAACAAATAAAGCATTTAACACTGTTGACAATACAAACATAGACCAAGTTAAATACAATTTCAGGTTGACAGGAATTGTTTAATAATCAATTTTGGACATGTCGTCTACGAAATATATGACATAAAGTCCATAGGCCGTCCCTTTTTAGAGCGCTCTTGTTGCTAATTGCATCTAATATCGCTCGATACATATTAATTGGTAATGCATAATGACACATTAGCTGTACAGTGGCGTATCACAACAGTATGCATAGTCATAATTCAGAAAGCGTAATCATACTTTTGATGAGATCGCACCCCGTTCCTCTTCGAGACGGAGCCGCTCTTACACGTACGCTCTACGGCCGCGCACGCAAGCATACGTAATGTTCGCATACTCAATTGACGTGTTGTAAGTCTTACGTGTAACTCCCGCGATCATTTCTTCCGGACATATAGCCTGGGGACCGACATAGGCTATGTGTCCGTATCCGGACGTACAGTTCCCCAGGCTATTTGTCCGTACCCGGACGTATAGTCCCACAGGCTATTTGGGCAAATAGTCCCTCAGGTTATTCGTCCATATCCTGACATATTGTGCCGCAGGCTATTTGACCGTACCCGAAAGAATAGTCCCCCAGGCTATTCGTCCATATGTGGACGTAGGGTCCCCCAGGCTATTCGTCCATATGTGGACGTATAGTCCCACCGCTATTTGTTCGTACCGGGACGAATAATCCCCCAGGCTATTTGTCCTTATCCGGACATATAATCCCCAAGGCTATTCGTCCATATCCGGACGAATAGTCCCCCAGGCTATTCGTCCATATCAGTACGTAGTGTCCCCTAGGCTATTCGTCCGTACCCGGATGAATAGTCCCCCAGGCTATTCGTCCATATCCGGACGAATAGTCCCCCAGGCTATTTGTCCGTACCCGGACGAATAGTCCCCCAGGCTAGTTGTCCATATCCGGACGTAGAGTCCCCCAGGCTATTCGTCCGCATCCGTACGAATAGTCCCCCAGGCTATTTATCCGTATCCGGACATATAATCCACCAGGCCATTTGTCCGTACCCGGATGAATAATCCCGCAGGCTATTCGTCCATATCCGGGCGTATAGTCCCGCAGGCTATTTGTCCATATCCGGACGAATAATCCCCCAGGCTATTCGGCCGTATCCCGACGTATAGTCCCCGGCTATTTGTTCCTACCGGTACGAATAGTCCCCCCACCCTATTCGTCCCAAAAATCCCGGACGTCCCAAAGTGCCCCCCCGTCTATTCGCCCGTACCGGGACATATAGTCCCCCAGGCTATTTGTCCGTATCCGGACGTGTAATCACCCAGGCTATTCGTCCGTATCCGAACATATAGTCCCAAAATTATTTGTCCGTAACCGGACGTATAATCCCCCAGGTTATATGTCCGTACCCGGACAAATAGTCCCCAGGCTATTTGTCCGTACCGGACGTATAATCCCCCAGGCTATGTGTCCGTACCCGGACGAATATTCCCCCAAGATATTCGTCCATATCCGGACGTATAGTCACCCAGGCTATTTGTCCGTACCCGGATGAATAGTCCCCAGGCTATTCGTCCATATCCGGACGTATAATACCCCAGGCTATTCGTCCGTATCCGGACGTAATGTCCCCCAGGCTATTTGTCCGTACCCGGACGAATAATCCCCCAGGCTATTCGTTCGTATCCGGACATATAGTCCCCCATGCTATTCGTCCGTGTCGGGACATATAGTCCCCCAGGCTATTCGTCCGTATCCGGAAACATAGTCCCCCAGACTATTTGTCCGTACCCGGACGAATAGTCCCCCAGGCTATTCGTCCAAATCCGCACGTTGTCTCCGCCAGGCTATTCGTCCGTATCCTGACGTATAGTCCCCCCGGCTATTTGTTCGTACCCGGACGAAAATCCCCCAGTCTATTCGTTCATATCCGGACGTAGTGTCCCCCAGTCTAATCGCCCGTTTCCGGACGTATAGTCCGCCAGGCTATTTGTCCGTACCCGGACGAATATTCCCCCAGGCTTGTTGTCCGTATCCGGACATATAATCCCCCTGGCTATTCGTCCGTATCCGTACATATAATCTCCCAGTCTATTTGTCCGTACTCGGACGAATATTCCCCCAGGCTATTCGCCCGTATCCGGACGTAAAGTCTCCCAGGCTATTTATCCGTATCTGGACGAATAGTCTCCCAGGCTTACTGTCCGTATCCGGACATATAGTCCCCCAGGCTATATGTCCGTATCCGGACGTATACCCCCCCCGGCTATTTTTCCGTACCCGGACGAATATTCCCGCAGGCTATTCGTCCGTATCCGGATATATAGTCCCCCATGCTATTCGTCCGTGTCGGGACATATAGTCCCCCAGGCTATTCGTCCGTATCCGGATCCATTAATGTTTATACAAATTAATGGTTGGAGTGGTTTAAGCAAATGAGGGCGGCGATGGTGTTTTCAATAGAAGCAGTGATCTGCGCATGTGCGAGTGAATCGGATCACCCAGTCTTGGGCCGTCTTCTTGGGCGTCGCTACCCTGCTGTTTTTGGGTCGGAATCGGGATAGTGCAGGTCACTGGAGGCAACCGAGTCTATGTCGGGTATAGCAGTTGGTGATGAGCTGATGTCAGGAGACACGTTGCAAGCTTGCGCTGACATCGCATATTGAATACGTCGAAGCGACGGCAAATTCTGAAAACGGTTGTCTAACATTCAGGGCCACAAACAAAAACGGGAAAAATAGTGCACGGTAAAAATATCTTTGGTTTGCTGCTGATGGGTCTTCACCGACGAGAGGATTCGGGAAACGACACACGTCCTGACAAGTTGGAGATGCGGAATGTATCGTCTGTGGTTGATGAGTCGTAGTGTGTTATTACTGACCCTAAGTAGGTAAACGAATCTTCAAATTCAGCACGTTCGTTTGGATATGCAATACAGGTGAATAAGTCAGTTCAGGAGTGACAACCATGTGGTTGGTCTGTATCCAGCTTATGGTCATGGTGATGTGGAGTGCACTTTCCTGTGATATTGTCAAAGCTTCTTGAAGTTCAGCGGATGTGCACGTGAATACGGCAGGCAGGCAGGCAGGCAGGCAGGCAGGCAGGCAGGCAGGCAGGCAGGCAGGCAGGCAGGCAGGCAGGCAGGCAGGCAGGCAGGCAGGCAGGCAGGCAGGCAGGCAGGCAGGCAGGCAGGCAGGCAGGCAGGCAGGCAGGCAGGCAGTCAGGCAGGCAGGCAGGCAGGCAGGCAGGCAGGCAGGCAGGCAGGCAGGCAGGCAGGCAGGCAGGCAGGCAGGCAGGCAGGCAGGCAGGCAGGCAGGCAGGCAGGCAGGCAGGCAGGCAGGAAGGCAGGCAGGCAGGCAGGCAGGCAGGCAGGAAGGCAGGCAGGCAGGCAGGAGGCAGGCAGGCAGGCAGGCAGGCAGAGCCAAAGACACATATCACAGAGAGATAGAGCTACCAGAGGGTGCAGGCAGTGAGGCATGCAGCCAAACACACAACGAGACAGGCAGCCAGAAATACAGAAATACAGACAGCGAGGCAGATTGCGAGACAGAAAAAAGAGAGACAGACAGCGAGACAGGCAATCAGATAGGCAGCGAGACAGAAAGAGAGACAGACAGAGAGACAAACAGTGAGACGGACAGAAAGACAGACAGAAAGACAGACAGCGAGACAGACAGCGAGACATAAAGAGAGACAAACAGCGAGACACACACAGAGAGAGAGAGAGAGAGAGAGAGAGAGAGAGAGAGAGAGAGAGAGAGAGAGACAGACAGACAGACAGACAGACATACAGACAGACAGACAGACAGACAGACAGAGAGACATGCATAGAGGCAGAGAGAGAGACAGACATAGAGGCAGACAGAGAGACAGACAGAGGCACAGGCAGTGAGACAGGCAGAGAGACGGACATAGAGACATGCAGCGAGACAGAAAGAGAGACAGGCAGCGAGACAGAAAGAGAGAGACAGAGAGAGAGAGAGAGAGAGAGAGAGAGAGAGAGAGAGAGAGAGAGAGAGAGAGAGAGAGAGAGAGAGAGAGAGAGAGAGAGAGAGAGAGAGAGAGAGAGAGAGAGAGAGAGAGAGAGAGAGAGAGAGACGGACAGACAGACAGACAGACAAACATACATAGAGGCATGCAGCGAGACAGACAGAGAGACAGGCAATGAGACGGACAGCGAGACAGACAGAGAGACTGGCAGCGAGACAGAAAGAGAGACAGACAGAGAGACAGGCAGCGAGACAGAAAGAGAGAGAGAGAGAGAGAGAGAGAGAGAGAGAGAGGGACATACAGACAGACAGACAGGCAGGCAGGCAGGCAGGCAGGCAGGCAGGCAGGCAGGCAGGCAGGCAGGCAGGCAGGCAGGAGGCAGGCAGGCAGGCAGGCAGGCAGAGCCAAAGACACATATCACAGAGAGATAGAGCTACCAGAGGGTGCAGGCAGTGAGGCATGCAGCCAAACACACAACGAGACAGGCAGCCAGAAATACAGAAATACAGACAGCGAGGCAGACTGCGAGACAGAAAAAAGAGAGACAGACAGCGAGACAGGCAATCAGATAGGCAGCGAGACAGAAAGAGAGACAGACAGAGAGACAAACAGTGAGACGGACAGAAAGACAGACAGAAAGACAGACAGCGAGACAGACAGCGAGACATAAAGAGAGACAAACAGCGAGACACACACACAGAGAGAGAGAGAGAGACAGACAGACAGGCAGGCAGGCAGGCAGGCAGGCAGGCAGGCAGGCAGGCAGGCAGGCAGGCAGGCAGGCAGGCAGGCAGGCAGGCAGGCAGGCAGGCAGGCAGGCAGGCAGGCAGGCAGGCAGGCAGGCAGGCAGGCAGGCA
>JAODUO010000171.1:317500-335000 GCA_025642075.2 Ridgeia piscesae | reverse complement strand
TAAATGTGTTATGTTCTGATAATGTCAATGCAAATAATAATAACAATATATTATAATAATTAAAACACAAGTTTGGATGTGAATGTTTCATTAGGAAAAGCATTATTTCAAAACACTAACACAAAATAATGGCAAAGTATCCTTGTTTGGATATTGTCAATGGTGTATGTAAATGTGTGGACAGTTTTTATATCATAAATCATGTACTATATTCTAACCGTTATTATCAAAAGAAATATTTGTGACTTTGTCTCGATAAATGTTAAGATTTTAATATATTATATTATTCATTTGTGATATATTAATTTGTTGGTGGTAAGTTTAGTTTATACTTTATAATTTTAATTCAGCTTAATTGTTTTTGTTATTATCATCTAGCATACTATTTTTTTTCCACAGTGAAACCTTAATTTGTTATGCATATATTTATTATTTACCAATGGTGTATTGTATGCGACTATGTGCGGAAATATGCGCTTTATATATATATATATATATATATATATATATATATATATATATATATATATTATATATATATATATATATATATATATATAATATATATATATATATATATATATATATATATATATATATATATATATAATATAATACATGCACATGCACATGCACATGCACACGCACACGCACACGCACACGCACACGCACACGCACACGCACACGCACACGCACACGCACACGCACAAGCACACGCATATGCACATGCATGCACATGCACATGCATGGGCACATGCACATGCATGGGCACATACACATACGAAAGTACTGTACAAATAAAAATAATGCAAGGCGACTTTAACTTACAAAAACGTCATAAAATAGACGCCTTGTCAAAGGATCTTTATGTGAGGGTAGAGGGAGAAGTCACAGAAAGTCACAGAAAGTCACAGAAAGCAAGGTCGGGTAGTAGGAAGTATGACGGACCATTGTCATGATGTCAGTTGGCCAAACACTGCTGACCACGCATTGTAGTTAAAACATCATATTATATATATAATATGTATATATATATATATATATATATATATATTATAGATATATATATATTATATATATATATATGCATATATATGATATATATATATATATATATATATATATATATATATATGATATATATATGTATATATATATATATATGCATATATATGCATATATATGCATATATATATATATATATATATATATATATATATATATATATATATATATATAGCATAGCATAAGCATACACTGCGCCCTATTTTCGTAATGCCGTATGTTACCTTATATAACAAATGTGTAGTTTAATGGCGGTCTGAAATGTGTTTGCTATTTTTATTATAAAGCCCTTCAGAACTGAATTGTTTTTAAACAAAAAAAGAAAAAATCATTAAATATCCTTAGTTTCAATGTAATCACTTCAAAAATACATTGATGGTTAAATTGATCAGCTTTAAAACAATGTTATCATGTCCAGTTATCCCTTCAACGGAACATTGTGTAATCATAACAACAATGCATCCATCGTAATGCCATGAGGAAGGCAGCCTACTTTAGACTAAGTGCCAATCACAGATTAAGTGTGTTATTAGTCCATTAAACTGTTTGAACTCTGTTGTGTACTTGTTCTGGATGTTTAATCAAAACATGATTAGTTTTGTTACAAGACGTAACTAAGCCATACTACGGTTTTTGTCAAAATATTTCCGAGCGTCAGAACATTTTACGTGTTAAAAGCTTTTGATCCACCTGCCACCTTGCACTATGTGTCATATCGTTGGCCGGTGAATTATTGCGGTATTGTTTCCAGTTTTTGCCAAAAACCGTTGCCGATTCTCCAAATCGCCGAAATATCAAGGGTCGTGCATCTTACCATGTCGGTGTACCAATGGTTGCGATGGTGACACTGGCGCGTGTATCGGAGGTGGTGGGTGTAAAGATGGTCATCCCACCAAGCACAAGTGGCACGGTGATGCATGCCAGACAGGTGTGTACAACACGCACACACACGCACGCACACACACACACGCGCACACATATACACACTCACTAACACGCACACACCCACACCCACACCCACACCCACACCCACACCCACACCCACACCCACACCCACACCCACACCCACACACCCACGCACACACCACCACACACACACACACACACACATATATATATATATATATATATATATATATATATATCACACACACGCACACAGACCACACACCACACACACACACACACACACACACACACACACACACACACACACACACACACACACACACACACACACACACACAACATACACTCACACACACATTGATCGTTTTACCTGTCGGAGAATTTCGAGAGGTCCTATCTTCGGAATTACATAATTTTTCTAGATTATTATAGTCTGCATATTTAATAAATTACTGGCGTTTGAAAATCGTCATCGCTTAACACAGGCCCCAGCATTTAAATTCACATATCCCTCAGTTGTACATGTATCGGACTGACACTGTGCATTTTATCAAGCGTAACTACTAAGACGTTTCATGGATATTTTTGAGGTCGCAGGTATATGACATTTTGCAAAGCAGTATCCACGGAAGCAAACAATACTTCACATATCATACATCTATATTTACTTAATACGACACTTCGAACCACTAGCACAATCAGTTTATGGTTTCAGGGAATGTCGCTTACCTTAAGCCGGCAAAAATGGGTACTGGCCAGTGGGGAAAACGGTGGCCAGCCAAAAAGGCGGTGGATGGGAACATAGACCCTGTAATGGGTCATGAACATTGCTCGTGGGCGCAGGCTTACGGCAGTCTTGGTTATTCTTGGAAGATCGACTTGCAGAATTTCTACGACATAGAAAAAATTACACTTTATGCAACTAGCGGTGAGTGCATTTAACTGGAAAAGTTACACAGCATCGGCATTATCGGAATGCAGACCACAAGCTGACCAGAATCTGAATTGGTCTGTGAAATGTGTAACATAAATAAAAACGTAGGTTAATGCAACGGTATTTGGGATAATTAAAGATACGTTGCTGCTCATAATCGAACAAACGCACGCGCGTGAGTGCGTGCGTGCGTGCGTGCATGTGTATATGCAAGAGAGAGAATGCCCAGGTGTCTCGGCTTTTGATAGAGTTATTGTTGGTTTGAACTAAACGGATTGTATGTTCAATCTTTGTAGAAAACATTGTAACGTCACCAATAATTGTAAGGCATAAAACCTGCATCCGAAGTCATCCGTTCGTATAGCTGCTCACAGGGCATCTGCACAACTTTAATGAGAAGTGATTGATTATTTTACTGTTGAATGTATTCACCAATGCATTAGTGTATCTTCATTGTGTGTGTGTGTGTGTAATGTTATTTAGATGTGTATTAGTGTAAATAAGTGATAATGTGGTGTGTGATATGTGTGGTGTGATAGTAGATTAGGTCTGTGTGTGTGTGTGTGTGTGTGTGTGTGTGTGGGTGTGTGTGTGTGTGTGCGTGTGTGTTTGAAATGACACTCTACATCATATCAAGAAAGATAATAAAACGCCCTAATTAGCTAATAGTTTAGGGCAGTTAACTGGAAGATTACCGTGACATTACCGGTGGATGACTGTTACTGTTACTAGCAAAACAAATGTGCATGTGTATGGTGTTGTTATGTGTGAATTACATAATATACATTTACAGATTGGTCGTATTTCACGCTGTCACCAATCAACGTGAAAACTAGCAGGGAGGAGTTTGGTGACTACACAGTGTGCGCCAAGAACGACCACAAAGTACAGAGAGCAGAGCATTTCAGCGTCACCTGCAAAGCTTCAGCCATTCGCTATATCATCATCAAACGGAAGATACCATCCCGCACATACTGGTCGCTGGTAATCTGCGAAGCGGTCATCATCGGGCGAAGAGCCGTATGTAAGTAGTGCGATGGAGTATGCCATATAACGGCTTAATATCAACGAGTGACGACTGTTAGGAACATCGTCCGTTTAAGAGAGCAACTAACGCTATTTAACAACTCATATAAGTATTTTCAAAATACGCCAAGTAGAATGTGGTTTCACTACATTAAGGGGATGATACATGTACCATAGCCTCGTACGAGTGAATCAGATGAAACCATCCGATACATACATTTATCGCGAAATCGGCTATATCATCGTTCGAGTATCATATCGTCCGAGTCACCTGTACGAGTGACTCGGACTAAACAACCAATGAGATGACAGCACTAAGTTGAACTTCGAACTTTAAAATGGCAGATAGTGATTTGGGAAAACTCTGTGTCCAGTTCCCCGGAGATTCTTTCTGATCAGAAGATCTTCCATAGGTGGCAGTTCTGTCCGTTCGAGTATTTCCTTGTTTGTCAGTTTGTCCATCCAGATTATCCTCAAGATCGAACGCAAATGTCGCAACATGAAGGCATGCAGATTTTTCACCTGTCGTCTGTACACTGTCCAGACCTCGGCTCCGTATAGGAGGGTGGACAGCACGATTGCACGGTAGATCTTGTCTTTAACCCGCATGGACACATGTTGGTTATTCCAGAGTCTCTGCCGTAGTCGGCCGAAAGATGCACTAGCCTTGGCCGTCCTCCTCTGTGTTTCATCGTCTATGCATCCATTACGTGATATAGGTGAATTCTTGAACAGAGTTCAGCTTGTTTCCATCAACCATGATATCCTCCTCTCGGGTTCTTGTAGAGTTGGGTTGGTACAGCACCTCGGACTTCTTGATGTTAATCTTCAGGCCGAACTTCTTTGACGCATCGGAGAAAGCATCCACTATCTTCTGCATTTCTTCAGCAGAGTGTGCAACAAGTGCACTGTCATCTGCGAATAGCAGCTCTCTCATCTCATCTTGGTATTCGCTCTGAAGTGTGCGACGTTGAATAGGTCAGCGCTCTGCTGGACTGTATGTAGACGCCATCCCCCATGTCTCGGAAAGCCTCGTCGAGCATTGCTGATAGGAAGATGGAGAAGAGCGTGGGGGCCAGTACACATCCTTGCTTGACCACATTTGTGACACTGAGCGATTCGGAGACTTCCCCTCCAACACTAACATTCGCCATCATTCCGGTATGTAGAGCCTCGATCATTGTTGTGAAGCCATACTTCCTCAGTAGCTGCCATAGTCCGTAACACGGCACAAAATGTCTCATGTGACCACTACGTAACAATACTTTTCTTTTTGTTTGCTTATGTAGAATGTACTTTGTTTTTGCGAAATAACATTTGATTTGATTGATTTCATTTGCTGCATGGGCGTATGTGTTCAACATACTTTCATTATATGTCGTTTTTTATAAATCGTGCTAGTTGCTGTTTATTGCATTTATAAAATGTGCTGTGACTATGTATATTTTGTATTTGTAAGTCAGTAGTCACACTTCATTTCTCACTCAGGATTGACACTTCATTTTGTGTGACAGTTAAAATAGTTTATCGTACCCAGGTAATGTTATCCGTTGTACCAATGCACATCAGTTGTACAGAAACGTCCCAGTATGTTGGTGAGCGAAGATATTAAGCTGTGCCTTGTGATCGTGGAAAACAATAACTTCCTTGTCACTAGGCTAAACCATGTTTAGCCCATGTGTTGCACAACGAAAGAAACATGTCGTCGTTCTCGTAACATCGTAATTGGGACAATGCTCGAACGAATGAAATTATGCAAGAAGATATTTTCCCAACATTGTTCAAAAATGAAAAAATACTAAGACGTTATATGCAGATGCGATATGTTGTAAGGGTTATGGAGAATGCGATTATAACTTATAAATAAAAAGTCACCACCGTAAAAGCCACCAGTCGTATATGTTTGTATTATGTTTAATATAAATATATATATAATACATATATATATATATATATATATATATATATATATATATATAATATATATATATATATATATATATATATATATATATATATATATATATATATATATATATATATATAAGGTGTATATATGTATGTATGTATTTATGTATGTATGCGTGCGAGCGTGTGTGTGTGTGTGTCCAAGCTCAACATGTAATGTATGTGCACGTGCTTTTCGTCATTTTGAAGGAAATGGCCGATCGTCGTTAAAAGAAGACCTTTAAGAAATATAATTGAAGAACATCGAAGTTAAAACGTATTCAAAATACCACTTGATAATATGTTTTTCAGAAAAAACCTGTTGTGTATGAACTTTCTTTAAACAATTGTTTTGCTTAGATGCATGCAACCTATGTATATAAGATGCATACATTTTATGAATTATTGTTATCTCTTTGGTCAATCAGTGGTTGCAGCTTTATTTGTTCCTGCTGATGAAATCGGTAAATAATTCCGACACCCTACGCCAAACAATGTTTCTTTTACGATCTTTGTAATAACCTAATTGCAAAGGGCTTGTGCATACCATTTATTATCGCTAGTTGTTGAAAACTGTCGAAAACATATACGAACATGTATTTGTACTTTCTTTGAAATCCTTCATAATTTATTGGGTGAATCTGAAAGTAAACTTTCTCAGTCATGTTGTATGACAATAAAATGGCCAGCATACCTTCACTATTTGCCGTTTCTTAGAAGAAGACAACATATACTACCAAGTATATGTTGTCTTGAAAAAGTAAATACACATATGTTTTCCGAATGCCTAAGATGGGTATGCCTGTTTTGCATTTGTTAGTTTGGGTTCAGATTTGAAATGTTTGTTGAGTGACTGTTAAGACAGTTTATTATAAGGAGGTAATATTATTCGCTGTTAGAACAACTTCCCAGTAGGTATTTGAGGGAAGATCAACATAAACACATCCATTTTCCTGGTCACTAGAGTAAACTACGTCTAACACACGGTTTGCTCAACGAATGAAATATGTTATCCTTCTCGTTGAATCGTGTTTGGCACCACGGTCGACTAATTGAAATTGTGACAAGTGCACGCGTAAGCCATGGCACTGTTGGCACACAGGCCACATTATTTTCACCATATATTATAAATCCGTGACAATCTATAATCCTTAATCTCGTATCAATGTTTAATCCGTGACACCATTAACACGTCCTCAACAACGTGTAAGTGGTTAGCAACGTGTTAATCACAACAATGTCTTTTTCTAAAGAGCAGACAACAGAGATATTTCCGTTGTGCAGCTTGACGTCGTAAATATCAACATCTGCAACCTTATGGTTCCAGTTGACTATCTACCTTGTGTGAGCGAACCCTGCAAAACTGGCGGATTCTGTCTGAGACAAGGGAAATGTAAATGCAAAGACGATTATTCTGGATCGACGTGTCAATGTAAGTTCTGTTCCTTCTTATACGAGAGTTGTTCCTATTACTTTAATATCGGCGTTATTAATAATAACAATAAAAGCAAAATAAAACATCACTAAAACACAAAATATTCAGTTAATACGAATAATAATGTACGTTTTGTTTACATTCGCCTTCCAAGTATAACCAAATACGTATTATGGAATACCTGTCATTCGCTACTCACTCCTATTGAATACCATTGTCACATTTCAGATCGGTGGGGCGCTCAGCTGTTAGTGGTTGGTTGGCACGTGCACTTATGTTGGACGTTCACCGTGTTAACTGGACTGTTAATTATAATCCAAAGATACACATTACCTTGTTATGGGCTCGGTGGCACAAACAGTAGTTTAAATACATTATATATATATATATATATATATATATATATATATATATATATATATATATATATATATATATTATATTCCATAATGCGAATCCTGGTCCCGCGGTCTCGTCCACTTTGGGAATTTGAACGAGTATGGGCAGACTGTTGGAGCAATGCTCATACTACGATCTGTATGTAACAAATACTTTCTTCCCCACCAAGCCTGTCCACAGAGTATCCTGGAGACAACCAAGATCGCGTCAATTGGCACCAGCTGGATCTCGTCATCACTCAAAGACCACTGCTGAGCAGTTTCCTTGTCGCCCGCAGCTATCACAGCGCCGAGTGAGACACTGACCATTGTTGGCTGGTAGTAAGGTGCGTCTCCGACCCAAGCAGAAAGACGCCCACGCATCAACTTAACCAGGACTTTCATCACACATGCGTATGTCCGCTTCACAAACACTATCAACGGCACTTCCCAACTGGCAGCGCATAGGAGAAATGGGACCACCTTCGCGAAACCACTTGTGACTCAGTCATGGGCAGCTTCTTTAAGAGAAAGGCAGAGCCGCGACTGGTTCGAGGCAGGAATTGCAAAACTTAAACAAGCAATCGAAACCAAAATACCCTGCTAAACTTCAAGAGGGAGCCTTCAGAAAAACGCCCGCCGCCTACAATATTGCCAGGAATAACGCGCAACCAATTGCTCCACGATTGAATGAAAGTTTATGAATGAACGTTTATTTAACAACAATGACAACCATCGATACGATTCGCCAACGACTACTGGCTTATCTATTGCCAGAGCACCCAACTCTCTCAGGACTGTGGCAATATACATACCGGAGTTAAGAAAGCCTTTGGGCAGAGCGTAACCAAGATTGCACCCATAAAACAGACGGAAAGATGGACGGAACTTCATCAGGAGCTCTACTCAAGAGAAACCACCGTCAGCAAGGTTGTTGACATTGACAATAACAAACCATTTGCAGAAATTACTGCTACGGTGCTGGGATGAAGGGAAGGTACACCAGTACATACGCGACTCTAATATCATCACACTATGTAAACATAAGGGACATCATCAGCAACTGCAACAGCTTACGTGGAATCTCCCTCCTCAGTATTGTTGGGAAGGCCTTCGCCCGAGTAGCACTGAACAGGCTGCAGTCACTGGCAGAACGAGTATACCCAGAGGTCCTATGCGGGTTCAGAGCAGGAAAATCAACCATGGATACGATGTTGTCACTACGGCGGCTGCAATACAAATACAGTGAACAGAGGCAACCACTCCACATCGCTTTCGTTGATCTAACCAATACTTTCGGCCTCTTCACAATGCTGCAAAAGATTTGATGTCCTCCACAACTATTGAACATCATCACGTATTTCCACGAATGCATGAAACGTACTCTTCAGCATGACGGCCGCTCATCAGACCCGTTCCCTGCTACTGTCTTTTGCCTTCAATGGGTCATCACAAGAAGTGATGGGAACCTTTCTAACCTCGCAACCACAGACTAAAATGCGGACAGTATTAACCAGGGAGATGCTTTTTGCAGATGACTCTTCTCTGACTGCTCGCAGTGACGAAACTTAGCAACGTCTTAAGAGCGCCTTTGCTCTCGCCTGCAGAGTGCTTAGTCTCACAGTGAGTCTCAAGAAGGCCAACGTCTTAGGGCAAGACGTGTGCAGTGCCCCCAACGTAAATATATATATATTATAAATTTTTATATATATATATATATATATATATATATATATATATATTATATATATATATAATATATATATATATATATATATATATATATATATATATATTATATATATATATTGTTCGTAATAAAATATTTCATCATAACAATTTGTCTAATAACTAGATGGTTATATTTTAGATTTGCTAGGCCGACGAGTTACGGCTGGGCCTGCGGCTCTCATGGGAGGAGAAAGGATGTACCTGACAAATGCGCCTATTGCATCGCTGACCCGTAAGTCAAAAAGATTATATATATATATATATATATATATATATATATATGCATATATATATATATATGCATATATATTAGAAAAGCTTAGTTAATCAAAATTGGACATTCTGTTTTATTTTGAATAACATATAGCATGTTATTTAGTATTACATATTTTATTATGTAAATGATTTTTAAAAATGCTAAAGAATAACTCATTAGACCAGTGAAATGTCTTACCTTTAGCCAAATTGGCTAAACAAATTTGATGGCTAGCGCTAGCCTATGTAGTTTGCTTCTGTTTTCGTCTTCATAATACCGTCTCCATGGCTCAAGCTGCGTAATTCTTGTCCAATATTCCTTTCAACACACCTATAGATTGTGTTTCTTATGGAATCTACACACAGCAAATAGCTGCTTTGTATAGATTCATGATTATGTGTCACATAAGAATTCACCTTGTACAATATATATGTTGTTTGTTTAATACATTCAATTCAATGTATCAATTCACAATTACATGACATAATTATAGCACAATGTTATGTCACATCTGGCACGGTTGCATAATGTTGGGAATTATAGACCTCTCAATTTAATGTGTAGTCTAAAGACCAAACGAATATTACGTCTAGACGTACAGCGTGACAAATGCAGGCTAATACTGTTGTATGTGATCAAGCGCCATTTAGGCAGCTTTTTTTAGCTCTGATTAATATTGGATTTTACCTATATCTACGACTGCGACACTGGTGAGACTGGAACATCGTTGTGATAACATTACACTGGACGTATGGAACTGTACTACTGTGTTACTGGTGTTTTATTTGTGTGTTTTCTGTTACTTTTATTCCGGTGGTATAGCTGTACCTATGGTGACATACACACGAACTAATTGCCAGCAACACTGCTTCTGTCAGTGGCGGCAAGCTACCGCAGCCTTTGTTCGACGCAATAAAGGATAATGGAATTTGTGCGGTCACGCGAGGATGCAGAGCCGGTCGTAATTGCAATCGCCAACGAATGATCGGACGTCGACCCGGCTTTAGACCCACTCTCCCACAACGCGACGTTAACACCAACAACATTATCCATGTGAAACTCTCAACGTCTGTTGCAGTCGGGCGTCCGTGTGTTGCTAAATTGAATGTGCATTGCATCAATGTTCGTTCGGTTAAGAACAAAGCTGTATCTGTTTCCGACATTGTGATTTCGCGGGACATCGACATTTTGGCTCTTACGGAGACGCCATAGACGGTCAAGTGATAAGTACACTAGTACCTGTAGATACGAATTTCGTGGAGGAGGTTTCGCAGTGTTGTATAAGTCCGGCCTGACACAAGATATTTATGACCTGATTTTCCTAGTATTCATTAGTCGGAAGCTACAACTGTCATCCATCGTTAGAATATTATTCTTGTGTCCAGTCCCCAATTAGTCTCGCTTAGTCCCCAATAAGCATCAGTCGCGCGGAGTCACGCCATGTATCGTGACCCACTTACACGTGGCCCTATTACACTAACTTTGAACATTCCGATTATTACGTAGTGTCACGTTCAGGCTGAAGCGAAACGGTTTTTAACACCGTTTTCTTAGACCAATGGTCTTCGTTTTTAGCCGATATAATGCTGGACATGAATAATCTCATTATCACTGATGATTTGAGCTTTCATTGGGACATCCAACTGGACGTGCAATGTATTTATGAGACACTCTGCGACCGTGGAATGAAACAACTCGTGAATGAAGCCACCCACAGTAAGGGGCCTATTTTGGATGTGGTCATTGTTAGAAACAATACTTCATAGTACATGCACTGCCAAATGTGTACGACCCATGTTTATGCAATACACATGGCAACTCGTCCGGAGACCATCTAGCCATAAGTTTTGACGTAAACGCAAGGAAGCCATCTGGGGTGCGGACAACAAAAACAAATCTTCTTGTCGACGGACCAGTTGGGGCAATAGTACGACATCGGATTACGTCGCGTTGTTGACTTCCACGCTCCGTTGGTCGTGAAAACAGTAACACTGAGACCTAACTCGCCGTGGTATACCGACAAGCTGCGACGCGAGAAGCATAACAGACGACGAGCGGAGCGGACATGGCTACGCACTGGCCTTGTCATACACAGGCAAGTGTATCGGGCGCAATGTGTGGTGGTAAACCGTATGCTACTCGCCGCGAAACGTGATTTCTACACTGACAAGATCGCGAGTTGTGGGAGTAACCAAAAGCAGCTCTTTATTAACACGAAAAGGCTAATTGGAGTAAGTTGCCGCGCACAACTACCGTCACATGTGTCTTCAAATGATCTAGCCCGACAGTTCAGCAGCCACTTGGAGAAGAAAGTAAGTGACATTCAACAAATCAAAACTCACCGTAGCGGTGATCGTTCTTATGGTATTGCCGCTGCATTCAGTGATGACGCTGCTTTCCGCGATGCTCAGTTGACACGCTTCAAAGTTGATCGCAGACTCATCGTGCAAGTCATGCGAACTAGACCCACTGCCTACATGGCTCCTGAAACTATGGTCATCTGAACTTGTAGATATGATTACAGCTATAATAAACTCCTCCATGTCCTAAGGAAAAGGTTACGCTTGATGCAGATGCTTTATGCAGCTACCTGTGCAATTTCGAACTTACAATTTTTGTCAAAGTTTGTTGAAAAATTGATGCAATATAACTGAACATTCACCTCGACATGAAACCCTTAAGCGATCCATTTCACTCAGCCTACCGTCATGGATACTCAACGGCACTACTGCGAGTGAAGAACGACATCGCCGCGGCGTTGGATGAGAATGGCAAGGTTGTACTTGTGATGCTCGATTTGTCCAGTGCATTCGACACAATCAATCACGACATCTTGAAGAATCGACTGCAACACTCAGTCGGCATTACAGACACAGCTCTTTCATGGCTCCATTCGTACATCACCGAACGTTACCAGAGAGTTGCCGTGGACAGCGCAACATAACCTAATTGTGTCATGAATTGTGGCGTGTCAGTACTTGGAGCCATTCTGTACTGCATATACACAAGACCCATCGGTGACATCGTTGCACTATATGGCCTGCAATACCATTGTTATGCTGATGACAAACAAATATATATGGCAGTGAAACATAACCAGCCAATCACAGAAGCAATTTCAAAGTAGAGGGTGGTGTTAGATCAAATATTGTACAATACCCTCTCCAAAAGATGGAGGTGGTCTTTCTCGGTGGGGAAATAACCGTCGTTCATAATCTGGTCGAAACTAACCCCCGTGTACATACCCCTTGAAACTAAGGTACTTTGCCTGGAAATTATGAGGATAACGAACCCTATGTAAATACGTTATACTTAGTGTCCGTCACATAATATATGTTGCTGCAATATACCCATCAAGTGCATCAGCTGATGTGAGTGGGCCTCCCAATGTCTTAAGTGTGTCCAAGTCTTTAATTTTCCCCTTATTCACTGCTAGATTATCAATTTTCCTCCAACCAGAAAGATTCCATCTAACCAGCCAGAAAGACCATGATTCTATTCATTCAATCCGATAAGTTGCCTTGGATTAAATTCCACTAAAATTGTTCTGGCAAGCTGCTTGGCTTCTTATCTAGAGCTCTTAGTTTACGAAGCCAACACTCCGCTCAGCACCCAAATAATTGATGGGTGCATTCTCTAGCTTATGTGTTTCCATATGGGAAACTGAATTCTCCGCAGACTCGTCATAGTTTCAAGGGCTAAATTTGTGCACCTTTTGCTACTGGAAGCCAACATTCAATTTGGGCATAACGTCTTCAGAACCTTTAGCACTTGGGGTCAAAACGATTCTGATACCATGGCAACACATGTCCTGATCGTACCACGCATGCTTGAACCTCTCAGTGGACTTAAATTTGACGGCTATCTTTCAAGAGAGTAGTTGCATCTGTACCTGTCAGCTCCTGATACAGCTGTTGGAACGTTAGGATGATCTTGGTGCATGTAGTATCGGCTGACGTGGTCAGATACAGGAATGATTCAACCACATGTAGCCTATTTAGAGCCCCTGCACAGTATATAACCTTCAAGAAGTCCAAACCGAAGAAGCTTCTGATGAGAGATTTATTTGATTTATCCCATGGCTTGTGGACAAGGGTATGATTCATGAGTCGACCCAGGGAGTCAAGGGTTTGCTCGGTGACACCTGAAACAGTTGACAAGAACGTTTGTGTAGGCATTCTCTAGTTCTGCCTATTGCCTTATGATAACCCTGTTAAATATCAATGTTGGGTGTACATTGCAGAATAGACGGTTATGCTCTGAGTATAAAGTTTCCGCTGCAATTTCATCGACACTGAATTTGTATTCTGTCTGATATGTTATTACAAAGTCAGTTTTCTCAAAGAGAGATTTAGACTTAACACCACTTGTTGCCTCATTCTGGATTATTGCTTCTTGGATTCATCTGTTCTGTTCGATGTTTCAGTTCATCATACTCAGAGTTCATGATATCATTGACAATCTAATTTAATACCACATATTCAATGCTATTCCCTGCTTGTCTGAGACTGCGGATTCAGACAGAGTGTCCAAATTAATGATGTCTGGGTAGTCTTGTTGTTTTCAAATTATTCCAAACAATGTGTTTCCTTGTTGTGGTATGACAGCTTTTACAGCTTGGGGCTCAACGATCTGGTAGCAGTTCGATAGCTTATCAACAGTCCCATAAAATTCACTCAAAACGATTTGATGCCACATTTGCTATATCAATCTATATTTTAAAGTTATTTTCCATACCAAATAACATATCTTAATTTCTAAGCGACTCACGTAAATTATGTTAATTATCTCAACGAGTGAGGAAGTATGATTGGCCAGATCAGATTGGCTATCATTTACCATCAGGTTTTGTCAGAATTTGGGGCATTTACATTATCAAGGATATCAACATAATTTATGTGTGGAATGTATCACCCCACATAAAAAAATCACTTAACATATCTTCAGTTTCGATTTAAAAAGGCTATACAATTAACATCGAACATAATATTGACAAACTGAAAGTTGTTTCTGAAAGAGAATTCACGTGGGTATTATAAATAATTAATAGTATTGCCTTGATAATAATTTTAATGAAACTCTATTGAATGAGAGCAATGCCATTTTCGACAACATTTTAAGGGGCATGACTTTCAGAGGGTATGTACAGGGGGGTTAGGATCAGACGAACGGTCAAGAAATTTTGTTTGTGTACTCTAGCATAACATGTCCATATTTTCAGGGGGATATTCCATTAAAAAACCAAATTTGCAAAATAACACCACCCCTATTCAAAGATCGAACAAAGTTTGACTGAGGTGACTGAATGATATGGAAAGCACCAACTGAAGTTGAAATCTGAGAAGTCAGAGGCAGTCATCTTCCTAACATTAAAACAACGAAACGATTTGCCCTCTGATATTTGTGCCAAAGCTATATGTACGAAACTTAAAACTCTTACTCGACAGTGGACTGATTATGAAAGCGCAGGTTTCTCAGATAGCAAAGTCTTGCTATCACCAGATACGCAACATTGGACAAATCCGGTCAAGCATCACTGATGATGCGTGCAACACCCTGGTGTACGCGCTTGTTACTGCACGCCTCGACTACGCGAATGCGCTGCTATACGTCCTTCCGCATACAACGCTGCAGCGTTTTCAACGTGTGCAAAACTGCGCTGCCCGTCTCGTCAGCCTACTAGAAAATACGACCACATCACGCCAGTACTGCGATATTTGTGTGCGCCTAACATATAAAGTGCGTCTGTTTGCTTATTCGGTGATGCATGACCAAGCACCGTGTTACCTCGCGGAACTACTATCACGTCGTCAACCAAATCGTCGACTAAGGTCTGCGTCTTTGCCCCTATTGACACTACCTGCTTCGCAGACAGTCACTCACGGTGATCGCCGTTTTGCCGTAGCAGCAGCCGCTCTGTGGAATGGACTGCCGGACAGTGTTAGGACGGCAAAGACACAGCCTACAGTATAAAACACTTTTGAAGACACACTTTTAGATTAGCCTTCTGTGACGTGATCATGTGGACTTTAATTACATGCATTTACCTATAAGTTATACAATTTATATCACATCATTATTACGCAATTAGTATTATTAGCATTTTAGTATGATAATATTTATGATAGGTTAGCTATGTTATTTTTGGTAATGTTTGGTACTTTTTATTTTTTTATTTTATTTATTTATTTTATTATGTAATAAAATATAATTTTATTTTATGTTTCATGTATAGGCTTATATTTATAATATATATATATATATATATATATATATATATATAATATATATATATATATATATATATATATATATATATATATACATATATCATAATAATATTTAATAATAATATTATCATCCATATATACATATATCTATTTTAATAATAATTTATCATCCAATTTTAGTTACTATTTGTTCATTTATGTAAAGCGCCTGAGAGCAATACTTTTGGTTCGGGCGCTATACAAATAAATTGTATTATTATTATTATGTACAATTTAAGTTAAATGCCGCATCGAATATAAAATACTTCTCCATGTGTACCGATGTCAGAATGGGATGGCTCCCCTGTATCTGGCAAACCTGGTAAAGAGACAGAGTCCAGGACGCACGCGTTCATCTGAACAACATTTGTTCGACATTTTTGCTGGCCAGTTTTGGTGACCGGTCCTTTCTTATGGTGGGACCTCGCCTATGGAACGCATTGCCCATTGATATCAAGTCCTGTGGAACTTTGTCGCTTTCAGAAAGGCACTAAAAACGTACATTTTCAAAGGATATTACTGCTGACATTTTAAATATTCAATGACATTTTAGAAAATGTTGTTACAAATATTTCATCTTATCTTATTTTCACACATATGTACTGACCTATATGTATGCCACCGCTTATATTAGTATGTGCTTTTGCATGTAAATAGAGTATTAATTAGTTTTATTTATTTATTTATTTATTTTACTCATCGTCGTTAATTGTATATAATATTTAATTAACAGTTTTAATATGAATAATTTAATGTTTCTACATTTGTTTTATTTGAAAGTTAATTTTACAGTTGTAGTAATTATAAATAATATAAGTTTTAACACGTAATAAGTAACTTTTTATTTTATTGTACAGCACTTTGAGCATATTTGGATATTGCGCTTTATAAATAATAATAATTATTATTATTGTTATTATTAATTTCATCTTTAACACAGAACTACATAGATAGCACGGCCAGTGAATCTTTGATATGTATACGTGTCTATCACTAGTGTAACTGTATAGTTATAACTAATAATACTTAAGTATGACCACTAATTTAAGTGTATATCTTCACGTCTACTCCTTTTCATAGTTCTTCATGATTGTACATCATATCATGTAACTTAATATTTAGTTGACATGTGTAAATGTGCTTTTCATGTGTGTTTTGAGATACATTATTTGAACTTGAACATGATGTATGATGGCTTTTAATGTCATTGCAGCTACGCCCAAAGCCTGCCTGAAGGGTCCTTGCCAAAACGGCGGTACATGTCATGGGGACGACAATGACTTCCATTGTGAATGCCCGTGGCAATTCATTGGAGCCTACTGCGAAGGCAAATATGTTATGTTCTGATAATGTATTCAGTGCAGTGTCAATAATAATAAAACAAAAATTAATAATTAAATGACAATTGTGGATGTGAATGGTTAATTAGGAAAAACATTATTTGAAAACACTAACACTAAATAATGGCCAACTCTCCTTATTTAGATATTGTCAATGGTGTACCCAAATGTGTCGACAGTTGTTGATATCATAAATCATTTAGTATGTTCT
>JAODUO010000171.1:285000-315000 GCA_025642075.2 Ridgeia piscesae | reverse complement strand
TCACATGTATCAGATTGACACTGTGCATTTAATCTAGCGTATCCACTAAGACGTTTAGTGGAGTTTACCTTTTGCAAAATGTTTCTATGGTTTGTAGAATGTGGGAACTAAACATTTCAAAATAGTTCAAAAGGCTACACGTTGAGTGTCATCAGCGGAATTTCGTGTTTTGCGTATTATAGATACTTACAATACAAATTATAGGCATTTGGAAATTGCCACCGCTCAGCACAGCCACCAACTGTCCTTGCCGCTTGTAATCATTCCGTTGCATTCGTGGACGGATTATTTCTGGGACAAGCTAAATCAAAGTAACGCACTTGTCAAAAGTCTCATTCCTCCCAGCAACGCTGGGTGACTCGGGACAGTATATTACAATATAATAGTTACTACTCGAAGTAAATATGTATAACGTAGCCACAGCTAAGACTAGCACAAAGTAAATGCACAATACACATACAGGAGTATTTTCTTCCTGGGGACCGTGTGAATACTGTATGGTGAAATAAGATATTTAGCAACGCAATATACGCGTAAACGGAAGCAAACAATATCTCACATATCATACAACTATATTTACTTACTACGATACGTCGAATCACTAGCACAAGGGTGCATTGCAGGACACTAACCTGACAATTGCACCCTTCGGGCACCTCCAATAAGCAATACACACCACCAGCCCTGTCCCCTTCCACACGCCATCCATACCACACCCCCACCCTCCCCCATCATTGACTTGTACTTTCCCCATCCACCCCACCATATTCCCAAGCACAGATACTCTTATTCCACTTCCAGATAACATGAAGCCAGCCATCCTGAAACCGAACATCCACACTAGTGCGTGATGCCCCAGTAGGTGTTTTGCACTACAATATATCATAATCAGACACAATCAGTTTATGGTTTCAGGGAATGTCGCTTACCTTAAGCCGGCACAAATGGGTTCAGGCCAGTGGGGAAAACGGTGGCCAGCCAAAAAGGCGGTAGACGGGGACATAGACCCTGTAATGGGTCATGGACATTGCTCGTGGGCGCAGGGTTACGGCAGTCTTGGTTATTCTTGGAAGATCGACTTGCAGGATTTCTATGACATAGAAACAATTACACTTTATGCAACTAGCGGTGAGTGCATAGAACGGGAAAATGTACACAACAGCAGCACTATCGGAATGCAGACCACAAGCTGAATTGGTCTGTGAAATGTGTAACATTGATAAATGCATAGGATAACGCAACGGTATTTTGGATAATTTAAGATAAATGCTACTATTTGATATTGCATGTAGTGTAGAACTATAATCCATATTACGTTGCTGACCATAATCGAACAAGCGCACGCGTGCTTGCGTGCGTGCGTGCGTGCGTGCGTGTGTACATGCAACAGAGAGAATGCCCGAGTGTCTCGGCTTTTGATACAGTTATTGTTGGTTTGAACTAAACGGATTATATGTTCAATCATTGTAGACTACATTGTAACGTCACGAATAACTCTAGGGCATAAAACCTGCATCCGAAGTCATCCGTTCGTATAGCTGCTCACAGGGCATCTGCACAACTTTAATGAGAAGTGATTTATTATTTTACTGTTGAATGTAGTCACCAATGCATTAGTGTATCTTCATTCAACGTGTTGTTATGGGTGAATTACATAATATACATTTACAGATTGGTCGTATTTCACGCTGTCACCAATCAACGTGAAAACTAGCAGGGAGGAATTTGGTGACTACACAGTGTGCGCCAAAAACGACCACAAAGTACAGAGAGCAGAGCATTTCAGCGTCACCTGCAAAGCTTCTGCCATTCGCTATATCATCATCAAACGGAAGATACCATCCCGCACATTCTGGTCGCTGATAATCTGCGAAGCGGTCATCACCGGACGAAAAAGCGTTTGTAAGTAGTGTGGTGGAGTATGCGACATAACGGCTTAATATAAATGAGTGGCGACTGTTATGAACATCGTCCGTTTAAGAGCGCAACTAACGCTATTTAACAACTCAGATAGATATTTTCAAAAAACGCTTAGTAGAATGTGGTTTGACTACATTAAGGGGATGATACACGTACGACAGACTCGTACGAGTGAATCAGATGAAACCATTCGATACATACGGTACATAAGTGTATCGCGAAATCGGATATACAATCGTACGTGCATCATATCGTCACCCGTACGAGTGACTCGGACTAAACACCCAATAAGATGACAGCACTAAGTTGAACTTCGACCTTCTTAAAAATGGCAGATAGTAATTTGGCAAAATCTCAGTTTCGTCGAGCTTTACCGTGAAAAAATTTGATAAGAAATGGTGCGAACCCACGTTATAAAGACAGAAGCATCGGTTACGAATAGACTGCTACTTATCAATGATGATGCCCCTTGAAGCAATGTTCAAAAAAATGGAGGAATGTATCACATATATTCGGCGGCAGCGCCAACAATGTCATTGGCGTCAGCGTCGAAAGGTGATTGGCTCGTCCAAGCAGCAACGTCAGACCCTGTCAGAAGTAAGTACAACAGGCACATCGTGAAATTAGATCACTCGATTAAATGCTGCTTAGTTTCCACAATATTTGCATTGTAGTATTGTAAACATTTCAAACCATAAAACAGAGCTCGCCTGAACACACGTTACCAATGAGTCAATGACCATTGGTGACTGTGAGTGAGAATCGTTTTTGAATGTCTAATTAAATATAAAATATACACTCATGGCCTAAAATTCGAACTAGGTAAAACTCGTCCGTACCCTTTTTTACAACTCTTCAGGAATAACTTTACCTCTGGGTCATGAAACGAGAAAAATGTAATGTGCTGCCAATGCATGTAGGAGACACGATTTTGAGCATGGTGTCTGCTTTTAGCTTTTGAATTTGCCAGTCTATTTTCATATGAAACATGTACAAGTTCCCTAACAGTGTGTTTCCTTAACCTTAACGTAATAGGTGTGACTGATTAAGTATATAGTTGTTATTTGAAAGAACTATGAATACGAACTTTTGGACACGGTCATTGGAAGGAAATTGAATGCACACTCATTGCAGATAGGACACACTGTTTTTGACTGTGACATCTTTTTTTGATATTTTTGAATCTGCCAATCTATTTTAGAAATAAGAAAAAAATCCTTCCATTGGGTCGGAAACATTAAAATACATATTAAAAAAATTACAATTGTTGTGTTTTTGGTACACCCCAGAGGGCTTACCTTCTGAGAAACTTTTTCTCATATCACACCTTTATTTGCCCCATGTAAATGTTTCTTTAAATTTTCTCTCTCCCCTGTCTCATCCCTGTATAAGAAAGTATTTCTTGTAGTTCCGTAACGGTTTGTTTGCATACATTTACCCTAATACGTGTTTACTGAGTCAGCACATGATATGTATATAATAAATATGAAATAACTCTCTTTAGATCCTCATACATATATGGGGTATGTATATGTTGTTATTAATAACAATGTGCAATGTACATACAAGTGATTGTGTATGCCCTTTTGCTTTCAGTACAAAAGTACATTGATGCATGGGGGAGATTATGATCCAAATAATGGATGGAAGATTTCATGTTATTGTTTGCAACCCAAGGAGTGATATTGGTGTGAACATTTATCTGTGTGTTGCCGCTCATTTGAAATGTATGGTGATGATATGATATCACCCGAATACAACAATACAACAGCTGGGACTTTGTCTACTTCTTCAGTATATCCAGTGTTACTTTTGTCTATAGTAGTCCAATATTGTTTGTGATACAGCCAGTTCTTGCTAGACACCCACACAACTGAGGCCTTTTAACATGGGATAATGTCGGCACAACACCATTTTGACGAGTACAAAATGCACCGTGCTTCCCCAAATAATGACGTCATAGTGCACAAGGTCCATTGTTTCGCCGTGACTACGTGTCAGACTCTCGCACTTGTACGAGTCCATCGTACGTGTATCACCCGCTTTGGCTACCAAGATATTAAGTACTGATCGGAAAGAAATGTTTACTATATTGAATGAATGAATATGAACATTATTAATAAAATCGGTTAAAAGATGGCAGGACTGGAATATATGAAATAACATTAACACTGGAGGAACGTATGTTTGAGATTCCATATATTTTCTGGCGATTGTGAAACATGTTTAAGAAATAAACTCGACCCACACACCGGATAAGCGGCACATGCGTAGCTTTGTAAAATGGATTGGACCTTTGATAAGCTGAAAGGGTTGGTAATCAACTAGCCATGTGGAGTTAGTTCTCCCGATAGCAACATTGTTAAATTGTGTTGACGTTTATTATATTACGTCACGCTTAGGATTTGTGGTGTTGGATGTTATTGTGCTATAATATCAAGGCCGATCGTCACGAAAACAGCGACATTTAAAACAAAAATTTGTTAAACCTGTCTTTTTATATGAGCACGTTTTCGCGAAATACCGTTACAATCATATCACGTAGACAACTATGATGGCGTTGCCGAGTTTGAAAGTTGTATATAATATGAGTCTATTTTGCGATATATTGCTGCGTTGGAACCTACGAATTTTGTTTAGTCCATTATAGTATACTTGCACATTCGTTTCGCTTGAAACGTCGATAAGCATGGTTGCTATGACACCAACATAAACGTATCCATATAGCATCAATATATACGTGACACGACCAGAACAGGTTGAGCGTATGCATGCAATTACTAACTGTTGAAAACCACCGATAACGTAAAATAACATGTCGTTTTATTTAGTTTGTTATAAATCCGTCATAGTTTATTTGGGGAATCTGAAAATAACCTTACTGGTTATCGTATCATAGTATTGCGGCATGGTCGAAACGAACGAAACATGTTGTCGTTCTCGTATCATCGTAATATGTGTATCTGTATCTGTGTGTGTGTGTGTGTGTGTGTGTGTGTGGGGTGTGCGTGTGCGTGTGCGTGTGCGTGTGCGTGTGCGTGTGCGCGTGCGCGTGCGCGTGTGTGTGTGTGTTATAAATATTTAAATATTGCTGTGCATCTTAAGTGAAAAACTGGATTGTTGTTTTGTCATATGCAGTTAATGTGTATGTTCATTGTGTATGTTGATGTTACTGGGTGAATATAAATTATGTTGTATAGTGTTTGGGGGAGGTTACATCATTGCGGTTGATTGTGTGGTGTGTGTGTGTGTGTGTGTGTGTGTGTGTGTGTGTGTGTGTGTGTGTGTGTGTGTGGGTGTGTGTATTTATGTGTATGTGTATGTGTATGTGTGTGTGTGTGTCCAAGCTTTTGTAATATATGTGCACGTGCTTTTTGTCATTTTGAAGGAAATGGCCGATCGTCGTAAAAAGTAGAACTTTAAGAAATATCATTGAAGAACATCGAATATAAAACGTATTCAAAATACCATTCAATATTGCTACAGAAAAAATCGTTTGATTACACTAACTTTCTTTAAAACAAATTAAAGATGGTCAATTTACCTTATGGTAAATGTAACCGAATTTCCCACCTAAATTTTCATATGTGCAATTTATTTATAGGACCAAATTTATTTTATAGGACCATATTTCCGTTGTGTCATGATTTTGCCTCGATGCATGCAACTTATGTATATAAGATGTATACATTCAACGAATGAAACATGACATCCTTCTCGTTGAATAGTTTTTGGAACCATAGTCGACTAATTGAAATTGTGAGACGCGCATGCGTAATCCCTGGCGCCGTATGCATATAGGCCACATTATTTTCACCATATTTGATAAACCCGTGACAATCTATAATCCTTAATTTCGTAACATTGTTTAATCCGTGACACCGTTGACACGTCCTCGTCAATGTGTAAGTGGTCAGCGACAACAAAGTATTTTTTGAAAGCGCAGTTGTTGGCGTGTCGTGATATACCTCCGTTGTCGTAATATAAACATTTGCACCCTTATGGTTCCAGTTGACTATCTACCTTGTATGAGCAACCCCTGCAAACATGGCGGAATTTGTCTGAGACAAGGGAAGTGTGAATGCAAAGGCAAATATTCCGGACCGACGTGTCAACGTATGTTCTGTTCCTTATTATACGAGAGTTGTTCATATTACTTTAATATCGGCGTTATAAATAAAACCAAATAAAACATCACAAAGACATGTACAATATTCAGTTAATAACAATAATACTGTACGTTTTGTTTACATTCGACTTCCAAGTATAACCAAATACGTATTATGGAATACCTGTCATTCGCTACTCATTCCTATTGAATACCATTGTCACACTTCAGATCGGTGGGGCGCTTAGCGCTTAGTGATTGGTTGGCACGTGCACTTATGTTGGACGTTCACCGAGTTAACTGGACTGTTAATCACAATCCAAGGATACATATCACCTTGTAATGTGCTGGGTTGCATTGAATTAAATTGTTCTATAATAACCACACAGTAATATTTTAAATTACTAGTAATATATATATATATATATATATATATATATATATATAATTTTATATATATACATATACATATATATAATATATATAATATAATATATATATATATATATATATATATATATATATATATATATATATATATATATATATATATATTACTAAAATATTATTGGTCATAATAACTTTATTGAATTAATTTACTATAATACCATATATATTTAATATAAATAGTAATATATATATATATATATAATATATAATATATATATATAATATATAAAAGTAATATATATATATATATATATATATACTAGTTATTTGAAATATTAGTGTTGGTTAATGTGCTGGGTTGCATTGAATTAAATTGTTCTATAATAACCACACACTAATATTTCAAATAACTAGTAATATATATATATATATATATATATATATATATATACGCCCCAAGGTCCCGCAGTATCGGCCACTTTGGCATTGGGAGTTTGAACGAGTATGAACAGACTGTTGGAGCAATGCTCATACTACGATCTGTGTGTAACAAATACTTTCTTCCCCACCAAGCCTGTCCACAGAGTATCCTGGAGACAACCAAGATCGCGTCAATTGGCACCAGCTGGATCTCGTCATCACTCAAAGACGACTGCTAAGCAGTTTCCTTGTCGCCCGCAACTATCACAGCGCCGAATGAGACACTGACCATTTCTTTGGCTGGTTGCAAGGTAGCAGGAAGGAAGCCCACGCATCAACATAGCCAGGCCTTCCATCAACAATGCGTCTGTCCGCTTCACAAACACTATCAACGGGACTTTCCAACGAGCAGCGCAGAGTAGAAATGGGACCACCTTCGCGAAACCACTGATGACTCAGTCATGGGCAGCTTCTTTAAAAAGAAAGACAGAGCCGCGACTGGTTCGAGGCAGGAAAACAAAACTTGAACTAGCAATCGAAACCAAAATACCCTGCTAAACTACAACAGGGAGTCTTCAGAGAAAAAAACGCCCACCGCCTACAGTAATCAAGACACAATGTGCAACGAATTGCTCGGCGAGTCGCCTACGACTACTGGCTTAACATTTGCCAGAGCACCCAACTCTCTGCCGACTGTGGCAACATACGGGGAGTGTATATCGGAGTTAAGAAAGCCTTTGTGCCAAGCGTAACCAAGATTGCCTCCCTAAAACAGATGGAGAGATAGGCGGAACATTATCAGCTCTACTCAAGAGAAACCACCGTCACCGAGACGGCAGTTCAGAATACCATCCCTTGGTGGTCATGGAAGAGTTCGATATTCCGCTATCAGCAGGAAAGCTTAGCAGCTGTTAACATTGACGTTGACAAACAATTTGCATGAGGTACTGCTACGGTGCTGGGATGAAGGGAAGGTACACCAGTACATACGCGACTCTAATATCATCACACTATGTAAACATAAGGGACATCATCAGCGACTGCAACAGCTTACGTGGAATCTCCCTCCTCAGTATTGTTGGGAAGGCCTTCGCCCGAGTAGCACTGAACAGGCTGCAGTCACTGGCAGAACGAGTATACCCAGAGGTCCTATGCGGGTTCAGAGCAGGAAAATCAACCATGGATACGATGTTGTCACTACGGCGGCTGCAATACAAATACAGTGAACAGAGGCAACCACTCCACATCGCTTTCGTTGATCTAACCAATACTTTCGGCCTCTTCACAATGTTGCAAGCGATTTGATGTCCTCCAAAACTATTGAACATCATCACGTATTTCCACGAATGCATGAAACGCACTGTCCAGCATGATGGCCGCTCATCATACCCGTTCCCTGCTACTGTCTTTTGCCCTCAATCGGTCATCACAAGAAGTGATGGGAACCTTTCTAACCTCGCAAGCAAATACCATGCTTTCTGCAGATGACTCTGCTCTGACTGTTCACAGTGCCGAAACTTTGCAACGTCTTACGATATCTAATGCTCACGCCTGCAGAGTGCTTAGTCTCACAGTGAGTTTCAAGAAGACCAACATCTTTGGGCAATATGTCTGCATTGTCCCCACCGTTCAAATAGACGACTGGGAAGCAGGAAAGAATTCCTATAAATCGGATCCGCCATATCCGCACCTCTTTTTGGACACAGATCTAGACAAGATGATCGGCAAGGCAGCAAAAGCGATGGCTCGCCAGACCATGAGGGTGTGTGGCAATGTTATGTTGACCAAAAAACCAAGACGGACGTTTGTAAAGTATGCATGTTCCGCCCTCTGCTTTATGGTCCTGTATACCCGCCAATAGCGCAGATTCAACACGTTCAACTCGCTGCTTTCGAATGTTCCAGGGCTTCACCTGGAAAGACCGTATCCCTCCAAGGACGTCTAAGCGAAAGCAGGAATGCCGAGCCTGTTTGCTCTGCTATCCCCAAAACCCTTACCCTTACGAATGAAGAATAGAAGAATCCCTAAAGACACTCTGCCACCGGCACCAGATCCACAGGAAAGCCTATAATTTGTTTCAAAGATGTCTCCAAACGGGACATGAAGACATCAACAGCAACATCAACCCAGCAGCAAACTGCACCCGCACGGTTGAGATGCGGCGACGGGAGCAGTGGGAGGAGAAAAAGGAACGCAAAAAGCAGATGGCAGAACCAAACATTGAGCCAGGTGTGAAGACCTTCAAATGCAGCAACTGTAAGAGAGTCTGTGGCTCAAGGTTCTGACTGTTCAGTTACAGCAGGCGCTGTGGAAGTGGAAGCACAACCCAATGTCCCTCTCGAATAATATATATATTATATATATATATATATATATATATATATATATATATTATATATATATATATATATATATACACAAAATATTCAATCCCATTCTAAAATATCCAAACACCATTATATATATATATATATATATATATATATATATATATATATATATATATATGTTTTTACTTGCTACTTCTTGCCATAATTACGTATGTGACATTTGCGGCATTTCATTAACGTTTATATATATATATATATATATATATATATATATATATATATATATATATATATATATTGGTAATTGTTCGTAATGCAATATCTCAGCATAACATTACATCGTGTTTACTTATAATAGTGTTTTATATTTTAGAATATTCAAGCCGCCAGGAGTTGTGGCTCTCATGGGAGGACACGCGATGTACCTGACGGATGCGCCTGTTATATTTCTGTCCGGTAAGTCATGTCAGTACTCAACAAACATTATATATATATATATTATATATATATATATATATATATATATATATATATATATATATATATATACCCCACAAGTTCCAGTGAAAAAATGCAAAACAATATGTAATATTACATAACATGCTATATATTATTCACAAGAAAACACAGTGTCCAATTTTAATTATATAAGCCTTTCTCATACGATTAGCATAAAGTAACTTTAACGTATGCTCTATATAAAGAAAATAGACACCCAGTATCATGTAATAGAACATTAAGTGTTTAACCATTGAAAGCAAGTTTAGCCACTGTAGAGAATTTTGCAAATACCACAAATGTATTAACGACATATATTTCAGTTAGTAATTGAAGGCCAACCAGCATCTAAAACATACACATACACAACATTAACGTAAGTTGAAAGATAAACTTGTATAACAAGATCAAATGATTCAGAATCATCTACTCTACTCTTGTTACTCCGCAGTGATTTAGACAGTGTATTGATATAAGTATTACATCTCTTAAAAAATCATTTGACCGCTCAGTAAATGAATAACTGAATATAATAGTTATCCAACTTAGATAACTGTAATAGTCAATAGCATAGATCGACAGTAATCATGGCCTGGCCTATATATGATAACACATGTTTTGACATTCATCGTTATATCTGTAATGTGTTGCGGTGATGACACTTGTCCAATATACATGAATTAAAAACTATATTGACCTTTGGTAGAATATTTACCAGATGTCACGTCGATTAATGACAGAGCCGATGTTGACCGATAATAGGGAGTATGTTAGGTACAGCGTTGAACGTTTTCAAACATGCAACTGGTGTTACCAAGCATGTCCCCGTTGTAAACACAATTTATCATTTAATTAAGCCCCCGTATTGTCTACGAATGTGGCTAAATGATGGGATTAGCGAACTATTGTTTGCCCTACTTGTCACGCCACGCTGACTCGTTATTTGGGTGGGTGGGTTTGGTGTGCGATCGTTTAGTCAACTTCAACACAGCAGGGCGGTGAGTAATACCGTCATGTACAACATCAATAATAACGACAAAAATAATGTTTCGCCAGTAGATGGCGCACATGTCGATCATGAACGTAGCCTAGACATACTTGTGCGACCTGTCAGTTTGTTATATTTCTATTTACTTTTGCAGGTGCTCTTTGTTTATCGACGACCGGGGAGATTTGTATGTTTTAAACCAAACAACCTGGTCGTAAATATTGCATTAAATACGTAATTACGTCAGTTGACACTATGTGATGACATTATGTACAAATGTCCCCAGGTCGTGTTTGTTTTCGCGTTTTTAATACATGTAATGTAGACGTGTTTACATGCAAATTATTATTAAGTTACGTAACATTAATAATATAAAATTATTTAGAAGAAATGACATTAAATAATATATGTACATATAAATATTAGAACAAATAAGTTACAGCTAAAGATGTTCTTCAATATAAAAGTACATTGATATTACGTAAAATTGGGGTAATGAAATAATTAATAGGCATATATAAAATATAAACAATAGCTAAGTAGCTAAATAAACTGACAGTTTTTGAATGCGTAAATAGCACAGTTACGTGGAATTAATACATATACGCACATATTTATACAGACGATCCCTGTAAATCAAGTCCATGCTTAAACGATGGAACGTGTGACATGGACGGAAAGGACTTCGCCTGCTCCTGCCACGAAGGTTATACCGGAAAAACGTGTGAAAGTAAGTTGGGTGAAACATGTTTTTCCTAATTGTTTACAATTTGACATGCACGTGAATGGACTAATTGATTACCTTGACACAAAACCCCCATGCTGGGTTAAAATGATTGAATATCATATCATAGCATAATAACAATAATAATAATAATAATAATAATAATAATAATAATAATAATAATAATAATAATAATAATAATAATAATAATAATAATAATATAATACTTTTTTGTATAGCGCTTATTCCCGCATGGCGGATCGAGGCGCTATACAAGACATATAATAAATATATTAATACATATTAATGTAATGTATATAAATTAATATAAATTAAAACAAAAATTATTTTAAGATGGACACTAGTAAACATGTGTATGTAAATTATATAAATCATATAAATCAATTGACAATAAATTAAACACTGTAAATTATATAAATTAATATAAAATAAAAACATTTACCAAACCTGTGTATGTAAGTTATCTATACAGTAATCTAAAATATAAACACTGATTAAAACGTGTATAACACTAGAAATAAATTATAAAGCAATATCCGTAATTTCACAACAATTTGAAATAATTAAAATGTATAATACAAATATATATATTTAAACATTTTCTAAACATAGATACTGTTCCAGATGCACGAATGTTCACAGGTAATTCATTCCACAGTCATGGTGCTGCTGCGATTCGGCATTTGGCGCAGCAGCATTTCTTAGTTGTGTCTTGGTGCAATGTTGGCGCATAGTTCTGGCGTAGGCGTCCGTCACGCTTTCGTGGTTGAACAAGTTCAGCAAGATAAGGCGGCGCAAAACCTTTCATGCATTTAAAAATAATTATGTTGAAGGCGATTCGGCTGTCGACTGGCAGCTCCTTCAACACTGGTGTGATGTGGTCGTGTTTACTGGTGCGTGTTATTAGCCTGGCTGCATTGTTCTGGACACGCTGTGATAACGGTATGTTGTGTAACCGTGAGTTGCAGTAGTCCAGGCGAGAGGTGACGAGAGCTTTAAGTGCACTTTTCGCGGCTTCGGTTGTTAGGTAGTGACGTATTGATAACAGTCTGTATAGATGGCAGTTACATGCGGCACACACAGCATCACATGATCTGTCATCGACAAATGTTGGTCCATGTGAACTCCTAGATTCCTTACGCGGTCTGATTGTAAAACCGTATCATATCCTATCGTCAAGGAGCAACCCCCCGTACGTCTTCAGATGATGTATTGATGTAAAGATCATCATCTACGAAGTAGAGCTGTTTCTGTACTGTATCTTATATGCCGATTGGTATTCTTCATGCAGCCCATTCAAAGTGAGATGGTCAAGCAAACGACGAACGGCAACTTTCTCCAAGACTTTGCCGACGAATGCTATTTGACACTGGTCTGTCGTTTTTCAACAGGTCTTTGTTGAGAGTGTCAGATTTGAGAAAGCGGTTTTACTATTGCTCAAAGTGATCGGAAAGAGTCCTTGCTTAAAGCTGTTATTCACTATTACCACCAGATAAGGAACGTGTACACCTGTTTTCTTCAACAGATCAGTGGGGCAATAGTCCAGGCTGCATGTCTGTCTGTATGTGTGTCTGCGTGTGTGTGTGAGTGTGTGTGTGTGTGTGTGTGCGTGCGTGCGTGCGTGCGTGCGTGCGTGCGTGCGTGCGTGCGTGCGTGCGTGCGTGCGTGCGTGTGTGTGTAAGTTTGTAATTGCCGACGACCGGGGAAATTTGTATGTTTTTAGTAAAACAACCTGGTCGTAAATATTGCATTTAATATGTAATTACATAAATTGCCACTATGTGATGACATTATATACAAATGTCCCTTGGTAATTTATTTTGCGTTTTTTGTGTGACTCAACGCGAGTGCGTTTCGTTATTTTGTTAACTGCTGTTTGTGTCGTTAGTCCTCGCTTACTTGGCTAATCACAAATGACGTCAGAACTAGCATAACACACGTTTCGTAGCTATCGCCGTCTCGAAACCTGCAATTAGCCATGGCAGGGAACAATAATAACAATAATAATAATATAGCAAGAACATTTACATAGCACCATACATCTAGATACAATCCATTTGTAGGCAATACATTAATACAAGTACTGTAGACGTGTTTGTATGCAAACTATTACTAAGCTACGTAACATTATAGTAAATATATATATATATATATATATATATATATATATATATATATATATATATATATATATATATATATTATATAATAGAACAAATAAGTTACAGCTAAAGATGGTCTCTAAAATAAAAGTACATTGTTAATAGGTAAATCAAGGCATTACGTAAAATGAATGTAATGAAATAATTTATAGCCATATAGGAAATTTTAATAATAACTAAGTAACTAATTAAACTGACATGTGTTTACACTGCGTAAGTAGCATATATACGTTAAATTAATATTATTCATCTACATACTTATTTATATAGATAATCCCTGTCACTCAAACCCGTGCTTGAACGGTGGAACCTGTACCATGAATGGAAATGATGTCGTCTGCTTATGCGTCGACGGTTATACCGGACACACGTGTGCAAGTAAGTTGGCCAAAAACATGTTTTCTTCAATGTTTACTAATTGACATAGCACATAGATGGACGAATTGATTATCTTTGCGTAAAGCCTAATGAAAGACATTCATTTTAATACAACCAGCACGAGAACACTCAGTTTTAGATAAGGCCGGAAATAAATTGTAAATATATTAATATGGTGTTGATGCGATACTGCATGATCATGCCTTTTAAATCTGTGCGTGTTGTAGCTGTGGTTTACAAGAATGTGTGTTTCAATGAAGAACGAGCGTGTTACGATGACTGCTCCGTTCACGAAGGTGACGGAAACTTTTCGACGTGCAGTACTTGTAAAAAATTCGTGGAATGTAAAGGCGGCAAAACCATCGTCCACAGCTGTCCTCATAGACCGTACTGGGGTTTCAACGATGACACTCATAAATGTCAGTTTAAGTCGCCGCACTGCTTCCCGTGTGAAGGTAATCCTCGTTTAGTCACTTCTTCTTCCCGTGATTCATTTAAACCACCTCACCTAATACCTTTCTCCATTCTGACGTATCTTGACTCTATTTGTTAAACTTGCGTTATTGAAATCAGATAAATTATACCCGTTAAATGAAGGTATATAAATTGTTGTAATATATTTGCATGTATGAAATTATATCACTAACTATTTTCACTTTATTGATTGTTTTAATATCGTAGTTTATTTAGTATATATATATATATATATATATATATATATATATATATATATATATATATATATATATATATATATATATATATATCGTGTGCTGTTTCCAATCATCACCATGTCTGAGGAAATGCAGTTCTTTATAAAACGCACATATAATTATTATAGCAAGAACTATATTTTAACCAAGCAAATACCATGTCGACTATTTTGTAACGTTTGGGATGATTAAACAGTGTTCCTTTCAGCTAATGGACGCCATCACGAACTGTTGGTCGTCTAAAATAGTTTAGGTGTATACAGTGGTTCAATAAATATGGGACATCAGATAAATCCGTTACACTTTTTGATGAATCAGTAACAGCCAGAAATCACGTGATGTTCTACTCTTAACTAAACGAATTATGTGTAGTTATCGAATGCATTCTGATAACCAAATTAACAGACAATTTATTTTACATATGTGCTTACTGTTACAGTCAGTTGCTGCATTAGTAAGCTATTAAACATGGCTGTCACCGGGTTTGTCCTCGACAAACTGAACTTATCTACTAGACTCACATTCTACGAAAGCATGCTATGATTTGAACATGTCCAGAGTTCAGCAGTGTATGTAACATGGGGTTTAACATCTATCGCAGAGACAGACCTAGTCAGGGTGGGGGAGGAGTCTTTGTCGCTGAATCCGAAGATCTAATATCATAGGAAATGCCCGAACTGACCACAGACTGTGAAATACTGTGGGTGAAGGTAAAACTACAGGTACGACGAACGCTGTTGGTCTGCTGCTTTTGACACCCTGTACAGTAACACCATTAAACACAAAGAGGACCAGACAAATGCAGCAAAAGATCTTGATTATCTCACCACATGGGAGAAACAGTGGTCCAGGATCTTCCGTCCACAGAAATGTCACACGTTGAGTGCCACCCGAAAGAAAAAGAAAATTGTACCGTCATACCACCTACACGGACACAACTTGCAAAACGTCAGAACAGCAGAATACCTTGGCGTAGACATAGAGGACAACCTGAATTGGGGCAAACACCTCGACTTGAAATGTTTTACACATTTCACCACCGCCTCGTCACCACTGATTCTGAATAGTTACCACAACCAACAGAAAACAGATCAAGCCACAAAAAGAACAACACACACAGCTACAACATCCCCTAATGTAGGACACAGTACAGACATATGTCATTCCTCCCCCGGAATATCCCCGAATTGAACAGCCTGCCCCAGAAAATAGTGGCATAGTGTGGGTGAAACATCCGCCCTCTTCATAGCAACACAGTCATCGGTGTTGTCCATTGGCACAATGGCGTGCGCCTCCAATAAACCATTCGCTGCACTCGGGCTACAAGAATCCACTTGCTTTTGGCATCTGATTACGTCTTCTTTGAGAACTTCAAACAAATAGAACTGTGTCTCAACCCTGCACAGGACTACTCACAATCCTGCACAGTTCTTCATGATGTTGCCATTTTTAACCAGGTTGTCAACTTTCTTCATGATCTTACACCGTCGCACGGCCCATTGCCGTGGCCGGTCTCAGGCCCGATTCAGATGACACGTGGTACACAAAATAAAGAGCGCACGTGTCAGCTGACCCTGGCCAACCAACGCGCAGATGGAGTTATTTCGGTACATAAGAAGTTGGTCAGTCGGTCACAAAACGGATGATGTTTACTAACGGCATAGCTTAGTATAGCTCTAACATAATTGCTTTAAGAAGGCGAATGTTTAAGGCACCGAGTGAGCCATTATTCCTGACAGGCCAACACAATTCAAAACCTTCATTTCCCAATTTTCTTCTATGTAGTGCAGTTTGGGATGGATGCTTAGCTGCGCCTAGTCATACCAGAAACACCCTTGCTCCTCCCTGTACTCGCATAGTCCACCTCCCAGTTCTCAGCACAGTCCATCTGACATGTGACTTCCGCCATAGACTTCAGCTTACCTCTGACTGAGAAGTCTGGTTCCCTTGAACTGTGTGAAGACCTTGCCACAATGTGCTTTGAATTCTGGGAGTTGTCTCATCAGTGTTTGAGAGAATGTGTCAATGTCCTCTACCACTTTATCGTTGCTGAGTGTTGTCTTGTGCTGCATCTCTTTCTTCATTCACGGTTTATATTTTACTGGTCTTGTGCTGTTCATAGTTTCTCCCGTACCGTTTCGTCACTCATCGCGGTTAATTCAGATAAAAACTTTGGCAGTACTTTGGAGGCGGTCGCCTTCATGGACATGTTGCGTGACGCTGGCATAGACACACGTGTATGCGTGTACAGAATGAGCTTGACATTGAATGATCTCCCCCTGCAGAATGCAATAAATGACATCTTAATGTAGCTGAATTCAAGGCAGATGTTTTGCATAGTGTCTGTCAGTGTGAAGGTTTTTCTTGATTTGACCATTCGTTCCCGGTAACTCATTGCTGTTTTTTGACCTCCTAAGAAATTACGTTACCAACCAACACCTTATGTGATTTGGCCATTGTCTTCCACGTGTCTCTTGGTTGTTGTATGTGGTTGCCATGACGCCACATGCAATGCTGTGCTGTATTTCTTTCGTCGTAAAGGTTATATTACAAAAACGAATTGTCGACGTTTCGTATAACTGACCATATATATATATATATATATATATATATATATATATATATATATATATATATATATATATATATATATATTATCACTATATAAATATGTTGTTTCACGTTATTGTTTGGTATAACAGTTTTTATAATTAACCAACGTCATTCGTTCTATATTTTATCGGTAGTTTCTTTTTGCAGTTAGTAGTATTATCATTCTGACAGAATATATATGTCGTACTACGATGTTGCCATTTTGAAGAAGCTTAGCATTACACATATATAATTATACACACGTATACACACACATACACACACCCACACACACACATACCACGTATATATATAATGTATATATATATAATGTATGTATATATATATATATACATATATATACCACATACAGTCACACACACACGCACGCACGCACGCACGAACGCACGCACACTATTGTTTAACAAGGTTTAACAAGTTCCCGTCCAGAGCCAAGCTCCAGACGGGATGTGAACAAGGAAACCTATGGCTTATCGAGTGTTCACTAAATTATAAAAGTGTACATAAATTAGTATTATACTTGAAATAATAAATATACACAATTATAAAATGTCACTAAAATGCTACTAATTGAAATATGTTGTCTCAAAAAATAAAAGTAAAATCAATATTATACGTTTTCTTTGTTCATGTTAGATCCCTGCTACAATGTCCCCTGTCTCCACGGAGGAACGTGTTCCGTGACCATGATTTCTTACACCTGTGCATGTGCGGGTGGCTGGTACGGATTCGAGTGTCAATGTAAGTACCGTTTAGATAACGTGAATTTTAGAAAGGTAAGTTTAAATACTACGTTTCTTCGAAATTACCTGTCGCGCGTCATTGGGCGATTAGTGTTTGCTGCATATACAAAATTACAAGAGTTCTCACCACCTACATTACACATTCTCTCGAATTGTTAACGTAATCTTAATATAAACAATTTAACGACGATGAGATAATACGCTATACAATTGAGATGTGTATGTTTTCCTGTTTAAAATATTAACAGTTTGTATACAAACAATGAAATCGCCGAAACGTCGTTAAGTATATACCGCTAACATTGTCGACTATTTTGTAGTGTGTAACTGTGTTTACAAGCAAATGACGTAAACTAATGCGTTATAAAATCAGTTATATAGTAAATATATAATATTATACATACATAATACATACATATATATATATATATATATATATATATATATATATATATATATATATATATATATATATATATAATATGTATAATAAGTACGAAACAATGAGTTTACAGTTTGCAAGGTAAGTGTACATAAGCGTTTGAATGATATGATTTGACTGTGACATGTACAATCTCACCCCCAATGGAACTTGCTCGTTCCTTGTGACAAGTGTACAGAACGCAAACTCTGCACAAGTCACATCTGCTTACATTAAGCTCTTGGTTTTGCTCTGAGTTTCCCTTATGTATCGCATTCGTCTTCTTACACCAGACAACAAACCTATCTGCGATTCGAATCCTTGCCAGAACGGGGCAACCTGTCAGCCACATGGCGGTTTCGATGACAACCTAAAATACCAGCCCAAATACACGTGTGATTGTCTACCTGGATTCAGTGGGAGACATTGCGAAGGCGAGTATTACAGATGGTTTTGTGAAGATCAAATGTATTTGTTTACGTTGCATATCGGCAGATGTTACGGTTTATTGACTATATTACCCATTTTCATCATAACTCTTCACACCAACATTCAGGAATAGGCCTAGAATCTCAAAAGGACTCAGAAAATCATGTTAAAATGCTACAAGATACCAACAGGGTTTATCTATGACACACACCAGTTACTATTACCATGATAATCAACTATATATGTTAATTAAATGTGGTGTTAACTTGTGTGGAAATGTTTATCGTGTCTTTATTATCATGTCATCAGAGGATAGGTCTAGGGATATGTCATTTGTCTTTCTTTAAAGTAGATCAAGTGTCAACAGTCACGCAGTGCCCCGTAGCGGATATGTGATGAAAAAACGGTGCCCCTGATGATTAGGTCATGAACTAATACTTCCAAAAATAGGCAAATCACTGGATCTTGGTCAATCGACATTACCTCTGCGCGCGCACACTTGGCAGGAAGTGAGATTACCGCAGGAACAACCCGCGCCGCTTATTTGTTATGTATGCATGTTAGTGCCCGCATTTTAAAATTTGACGTTTGTTTTAATTGACGAAGTTGTTTAATAGTAACGAAGTCAAACATCCATACTTCATATACCACTATATTTGCAGAAATACTTCGTACACTTCGATAACCTGGCCCAAATCCCGACTGACATAGATTGATCGTTACGTAAATAAAATGCAAAAGAGACATAGACATAAACTGGCCCATTTCATGAATTGAATTGTAAAAACAACGATAATCAATTGTGAAATAACAATGAGCAAGCCTGCTGGCCGCCGACTGCTAAACGTGGACGCAATAAGTATAATTCGCAAACGTTCCTAGGCTATGCCTATTGCGAGTGACCCCCATTCATAATAATAATACAAAATCAAGCCTATAGTACTGGGTAGCGAATATCTGCAACTATACACGTTATTGGTGGGAATCTCTCCCACTGACCTCAATTTACTAATGTTGTGTGAAGCATGATAATAAAGCAATAAATTTCCATGAACCAAATAAAATATTCAGTCAGGCGATCGAATCAAGTTGTCAACAGTCAAGGCAATCCAAACTCCAAATACCGAGCAACTCAAAATAAATGTTTCATTTTATGAAGGAATACAGAGATGTGTGATTGATCCATCACAAACACATATTTAAATTGACTGTGAAAATCAGAAAAGTTCGCCACACCCATTTCATAGAACCCCCAATATGCGGTTTTATAGTATTCAAACTTTCCTGTGAAGAACCAATTAGCTAATACGCATAGTCAAATATGGTTAATTTGGCAACTGCTATAATCTGAATGAGCAGCTAGGATGCACCATAAAGAGCAAATGTTATCTTATATAAACAGATTAATTGATGAGTGTTTCCCAGCTTAATTATCAACCCAGTCAGAGGGGGGTACTGGTCAACACAGGCTTATTGTGCATACACGACCACACTGTTGTCCACTGGCCACAGTTGTCCAGAGCAGTGCCAAGGATTATGCAAAATAAGCAGATAAGGTAACCAAGGTAGCAGTCTGAGACCAACTGGGATAAGGCCTTGAATTGTGTTTGTAGTAATTCAAAAAGGAATCTTGGCTGGCCTAAGCACCTTTACATATAAACCAATGTGCTGATTCCTTTCTGAATCCTTTTAGCACAATAAAAGTATTGCAATGAAATCACATTTGATACACATTTTAAGTAATATAATTATGCAATACGGCCATGTTTAAACATAAGTATGTAATGTTATTGCAGACATGGCATAATGCATTATATTAACTGTGGTAGTCACTATCTAGGAGCCACCTTTGTTTTAATAATTGATTTGAATGAATACCATACTTGGAGTGGAAGTACTCGGTCGTCATACTCATTAATATTACTCATATTTAATTAGTACACTACGAGTACATATGAGTACTTTCTCAACATATTCTGGAGAAAAAAATACTTTAGTTATGAAATTGTATTCCTGAATTGTGTTAAATGTTACACAAATTAATTATTTGTTATTTGTTAATTTGTCAAGCATAATACCAATTTTTCTATCACTACATGTGTAGTGTGGGTGTCTCAATGTTTGATGAGTTGTGTGATTAAGATAAGTAAAAATTGTTAACGAATATCAAACTTTCTGGATAGAATGCTTTTGATTGCTTTGACAATATGAGGTACTAAATTTAGTTATACGTACACTTGTACTTGTACTTGTACTTGTACTTGTACTTGTACTTGTACTTGTACTTGTACTTGTACTTGTTCTTGTTCTTGTTCTTGTTCTTGTTCTTGTTCTTGTTCTTGTTCTTGTTCTTATTCTTGTTCTTGTACTCGGTTTTAGCAATGTACTCGTACTCATAATTAAACAAATGTACTTGGCCCAATGTCTGATTAATGCATCACCATAATAAAAAATCCAGAACAAGTAACATAATACCCATGTCTTGATCACAGTAGTATATATGTTTTAGGAGCATTGGTTCATGATATATCCGCTAGGGGCGCCACTTGTTATTGGACCTTGTTTGTAGTTCACCATCTATCAACCTTTGGGCGTTACGTGCCGTTTTATCTTGACCTTCCTCTACCTCCTCCCTATCACCGACCCAAAAGTGCAAGCAAAACACCCTATTATGCTACTCCCGACCAAATGAAAACATGACAATAGAAGTAACGTGAATATATCAACAACAAACTGTGTGTCTCCCTCACTGATGCCGTAGAACAACCTGCCTGGGCCAAACTTTATTGTTTGCATTTCATACAATTGCGTATAAAGCCAACAGTGTGGGATCAACACTCTCTCCATTCAGCATTTCCGCTGGGGAAGAGCGACTATGCGCCACCACGCAGGCACACCTGCGCGTACACGTATGCATACACAAATGCACGCATACAAACGCACACATACACTGTCACTTGCACGCACACATACAAACGCATCCACATAAAACATACATACAGCATAGCTGTCGCTATTATTCAGCCACGCCATCTGGTTGCTTCTATTAGCATTAATGATCAACTCATTCCTCTGCAGATTGCCTTTGGAGAGCCATACTAATTTCCAACAAACGCCAGGACGACAGCTACGATTCAATTACCGAGGACACGGTAGAAAACTGCCTGATGTCGTGCACATGGGACTACCCTGACTGCAAAGCAATCGACTACAAAGATAAAACATGCAACCTGTATGATGTCAATGATCGTGAGACGTTAGTTACTGCCCCCGGCACCGAACACTACTACACCATCACTTGCGATTAGTAACGTTTACGAACGAAACGGAAAACAGACACGGTTACAAAACATAGGCATGCACGCGCACACACGGGAATGAATCATCGCACATACAGGGTAGCATGTCAAGTTATTCGGCGAAAAACCGCACAATTCCATTCTAACTCAGAATTTCGAAACATCGTTAAATATGTATTGCAAATTGCAGATAAAAACACTAGTGAGAGAATCCGTACAACAGTAACATACGTTCTACGATCACAAAGTCCAATGTTGATTAACAATAAATATAGAGGCTGTATACTCTTGCCACACATATCTAGCCACTGTCACATACGTGCTATAAACGCTGGTGTACCAATGCAACATGACTGTACTATTGCCACTTGTGTAGCATCAAAATAAAATGTGTTATCATATTGACTGCCGTGTTTTAGCAGCTGTTATATTGATTGGTTAAATTTGTAATCAGATTCAGATGCAAATTATATTTAATGTTTATATTAACAAATCATTAATGATATAGGAATTGTTGTTGTCACACAACCACTGGTATAACGAAACATGTGGGACATCGAACAATGTTTTCTTTTTGCAATATGATGATAGATGCACAATATCAATAATCTCTGCGTATCCGAGAATTGCGCTGCTTTATCTGCAGACGGCTCCGTGCGGATTGCGAAGAACTGGTTTTTCTCTGTTCGCCAGAGGGCGTGGCGAACAGGATGTCCCACACGTGACTCATAACGCAACATATTTGGGTAGGACGCTATGTAGGAGACTGGACGAACAAACGAAGGAAGTAAAGACTATTACAGCCAGACCGTTCATCGGGAATAAGTAAGACCATAGGAGACATTGAAGTCGGATGAAACATATAACGCGGACAAAACAACTGTGCCATAGACAGGGACTAAATATTGTGTTACGCGTGGGACAGGCAGCTCGTCACGCCGTCTGGCGAGCGCAGTACAAGTAATTTACGATGAAGTCCAACGACTGTTAATGACGAAACGTCCAAAGTTAGTGAATTTATAGTTGTGCATTACTGATGTTTTTAAGCAAGGTCCTATATACATTCTAGGTGCATTGTATCAAAACGTTTCCCATAAAAATACTTTCACTGTTGCTTTACTTGCGCCTTGCATAGAGTATCTATGTACAATTGTGGTGTTATATGAACCAAAAGCCGATAAATAATTGTGTATACGCGAATCGTCTTGAGCTTGTTGCCACGTGGGTGATTAATTACGCAGTATGATTTTAATGAGGTACCACAATAACTAAGCCGACAGAGGGCGCTCTAACGTAACTTGGATGTTTATGCCGTCTGTTGCGTGTTCTTGACGTGTGTAAAATGCGGCACCGTTTTGCGGAACGCATCTTTAAATCATCCTACAATCACATGTTGAACTCGCATGACTCCGAAGCCTCACACATAACTAAATATGGATACAGTCTGACATGTCCGTCAATGTGAAGGTATACTATGTACATTAATGTACATTTACAGCCGATGGAACGTCGACTGGTGGCCCGACGACAGGTGTGCTGGCTCCATTCCGGAAAGGATGTTTAAAATCAACTACAGCTCACCGTATGCATCACACGACACTGCTGCGTCTTCACACATAGTTAAATATTGATATCGTACAACATGTCCGTCGATATCAAAGCATAATATATACATTAATGTGCATTTACAGTCGATGAAACGTCGACGGACGTTCGATTGAATTCATTGCCAAGATGGCGGTGTTTTAGCTCTTCTGTCTATTAATCACACGTACGGCTTGCTGTTCTGTCTACTGACCACACATACATTGCCCACATACAAGCTATCGCTGGCTACGCGCCTCCACGGTCAATGGTTAGTTGAGGATGATTTAAACAAGCGTTCAGCAAAACACAAACAAACCCACGTTAGTCGCTGGAGGCGCTGATACGCAACTAGGGTCTAGTTGCGTATTGGCGCCTCTAGCGACTAACGTGGATTTGTGGAACCCCATTAGTAACAACATCTACATGTGATGTAAGTGTTTAGTACTTACGTAACACACAGAAAATCCATTTGTAGATTAAGTGGAACACGCATTTTGTGAACCTTAAAAACCGAAGGAAAGGCCGAAAACAAAGACTCACACGACTTTTGTGATCTCCTGCATTCTACCAACTTACAGCAGCATGTTCATGATCCTGACACACACCATCGGCAACAATCTGGACCTTGTAATTTCACCATCCTCTGGAAGTGTTGTGACGTCAGTGAAGGTGAGGTCCCTGCCTCACCGATCTTCTAGCTGTGCACTGCTTGCAAGCAAGCACCAAAGCTAGACCGAAAGAAGAAGCACGTCTCATATCTTAAATATGCTTCAGTTGACTCTACAAGTTCCGGTAAAACTATCACACTTGATAACAAGCCCGTGTCACAACATTGCAGACCTGTCGGAAGAGTACAACACTTCGTTGAAAGAACTGTTAGACCGCCACTCTCCACTGGTCAAACGGTCAGTTACTGTGCGCCCCAACACGCCGTGTCACACAATATAATTTATCCGCAAAGCGAAGGTTGAGGCAAACGTGGCGAAAGTGGAAACTGACAAAGTTGCAGGTTCATTGAGATATCTACACTGGCCATCGTGAAATGTACAAACAAGAAATACAGTAAGTGAAAGCCAAGTTCTACGCCAAAACAAATTGAAGAATGTGCACGCAACAGCAAAGCACTATTCAAAGTGACGGAGAGCTGAAGGGAAAATATGCTTCCAATCCTCCTGTGGCTGGTATTGCAAAAATCGCAGATTACTTTCTTGAGCACTTCACAAGATTTAACAAGATTGCCACCAAGATAATGGAAGATAGAAGATGGACAAGGAAGCCCTTTGGTTTATCAAGAGTCCAACCTATCTATCTAAATGTACCCCGCCCTTCTTCGGTGTATGTCGCTTTTATCTTTGAACACAAACACTACTAGCACCTACGCAGTCAGCTGATAAGCTGTCCCATTCATGTACTGTTCTTTGTGAAAATTGTAAATTTATAATATATACTGTACACTGCTTCTTTGCTAATGTAACTCCATGTCCTCAATTCCTTCTCCTTTCTTTAACCGACAAAATAAAATATGTCAATATTTTCATAGTCATTCAACATTGTAAACACTTCTGATTTCCTCTTAATCTCCTAGTTTCTAGTATTCTGAAACCATATTCTTTTATACCCATTTCATATCTAATATTCCTGACAAGGAACAAGAATATTGTTAGACATTCGCAGCCAGCTAGCAAGTAGATGCGTGCTAACAGTTATCACTGAATACATGCAACGTGAACCGTCTTCCTCAGTGAATGCGTTTTCCGGCATTACCACGTATGGTGTTATCTCACTAGTAACGAAGTGTCCAACAAAAGCAAGCGAGCTTGATCCACTTCCCACCTCACTCGTGAAAGCTAACATTGACATTCGTGCGCCGACATTAGCTACAATCATTTCGCCAGCATCTAGACAACAACGATTTATTGGACATTTTCCAAAGTACATACCAACAACGTCACAGCACTGAAACAGCGTTGGTGCATATTCAGAACGAGCACCTTAATTCCGTCGACAGAAAGAAAGGTGTGCTGACAGTGCTGCTCGACATGAGCGCTGCATTTGACACAGTTGACCACTCAATGTTAATCGGCCAGATGCACAGCATAGGCATTGAAGGCACTGCACGGAAATAGCACAATGGTACATATCGAACCGGACCCATACAGTGCACATTAATAGTCACAACTCGACCAGCGAATCAGATATCCCACAAGGATCTGTGTTGGGCCCAGACTAGTACACACATATCCACCACTGTCTATAGCCATGTACTCACTCATGCAGCTGAGTAAACTAGAGCAATGTAGAGTGAAAATACTGCCCCCATATTTGACACGGCAGCGAAAGATTCGGGCCAGGTTTCGATTCGTCTCTCTCTCTCTCTCTCTCTCTCTCTCTCTCTCTCTCTCTCCTCTCTTCTCTCTTCTCTCTCTCTCAAAAATCATATAACCTCTTTTTTTTCAATCATCATCATTTTCATAACTCATACATTTTAAAACAATCCTCTCTCTATTTTCTCTCTCCTCTTCTCTTCTTTTTCTTATCCTCTCTCTTTTTTTTCTCTCTCCTTTTCTCTTCGCTCTCCTTCTCTCTCTCTCTCTCTCTCTCTCTCTCTCTCTCTCTCTCTCTCTCTCTCTCTCTCTCTCTCTCTCTCTCTCTCTTCTTCTCTCTCTCTCTCTCTCTCTCTCTCTCTCTCTCTCTCTCTCTCTCTCCTCTCTCTCTCTCTCTCTGTCTCTCTCTCTTCTGTCTCTCTGTCTCTCTCTCTGTCTCTCTGTCTCTCTGTCTCTGTGTCTCTGTCTTCTGTCTTTTCTCTGTCTGTCTCTGTCTCTGTCTCGTGTCTGTCTGTCTGTCTGTCTGTCTGTCTGTCTGTCTGTCTGTCTGTCTGTCTGTCTGTCTGTCTGTCTGTCTGTCTCTCTGTCTGTCTGTCTGTCTGTCTGTCTGTCTGTCTGTCTCTCTGTCTGTCTGTCTTTTGTTTGTCTGTCTGTCTCTCTATCTCTCTATCTCTCTCTCTCTCTCTCTCTCTCTCTCTCTCTCTCTCTCTCTCTCTCTCTCTCTCTCTCTCTCTTCTCTAAACAATAACTCCATATTTACTAAACTGGCGAACTATACCAAGTGTGACTGTACACAATGAGGTACCACAATAATTAATCCGACAGAGGGCGCTCTAACGCAACTACGGTCTTTGTGCCGTCTTTTACGTATTCTTGACGTGTGTAAAATGCGGCACCGTTTTGCGGAACATTTTGCAGAACGCTTGTTTAAATCATCCTACAATCAGCTGTTGAACTTGCATGACTCCGAAGCTTCTCACATAGCTACGTATGGATACAGTCTGACAAGTCCGTCAATGTCAAGGCATGATATGACATTAATGTACATTTACAGCCGATGGAACGTCGACTTGTGGCCCGACGACAGGTGTGCTGGCTCGATGCTGGAAAGGATGTTTAAAATCATCTACAGCTCGCCGTATGCATCACGCGAGATTGCTACGTCTTCACACATAGTTAATATTGATATCGTATAACATGTCCGTGAATATGAAAGCATAATGTCTATATTAATGTACATTTACAGTCGATGAAACGTCGAGGGACGTTCGATTGAATTCAGTGCCAACATGGCTGTTCTGTCTATTGACCACACATACGGATTGCTGTTCTGTCTATTGACCACACATACGGCATGCCCACATACAAACTATCGCGCCTGCACGGTCAATATACATGTCAGCTGAATCAATAAATACAATATATTCTATGTTCGTTACGTTTAGCATTACCATATACTTTCTCACTTCCAACAAAAACCTTGTATAAAGGAACATATTAGTACGTGAACATGTAATACTATGAATGTTTGTGTGCTTGTATAAATATACTTATGAAATTGATATACTTACAACATATTTCGGGGTAAATACACATTGTGGTTACGGTTACGGTTACATTTATGGTTACCAGTGCATGACTGCTGAGGTAAAGTTGCTGTGCTTTAGAGAAAATAGTTACGCTTGAATTTTCAATGGGTGCAATCAGGGTGACAATGAGTGAGAGTGGACATGTTGTGAAGTCTAAAGGAAGGACGTAGTTGGGTGTATCAAAAGGGTGTGATCAGGGAGTGCAGCTGGATATCGCTAGGATGTTGCTGTTGGCTTCTTGGGAGATGTGTATAGTTGTAGGGTAGCACAGCTTGAACCATGTGCAGCGACACACGCCCTGATGCGATATCGCAAGCAAGGTGCCGATGCTGCGATATAATCACTGGACTGTGAGGGGATGTTTACGGTTTCATTTGCGTAAAACCATTGTATTGTGTTACTTTGTTGTCGCCCGAAGTTTATGTTAGCCGTAGGCATGTCAGCTACATATAATGTTTGTTCCAACAGTAGTGTCAGTGACGAATTCTGAGGAATTGTGCCATGACCTCCATTCGAATATATTTAAATAACGTACTACGCCACTTCTTGGCAGACAATAACAACGCTTAAATGTGCTCTATTACTGCAAGACATATTGTCTTATGACTACGGTACAATGTCCTTCCTTAGAAAATAAACTCTGAATAGCTGGACAACTTACCAAGTCGTTTGAATGTCTTCTATATAAATAATATGTTTATTTGGTATAGCGCCACATCCATAATCGTTCGTGGCGCTTCACAACATAATTGACGACGTTTTTGTCATTATACGACTTAAACTGAAGAATGCAATTACATCCCGGGTTAATCCAAAAAGGATTTCAAGTGGCATGTCCCTTTTGCACAGCAACAATTGGGCGGAAATGGCGTTCGTCGACACTGTTACGTCACTTCCATTAACAATATTACCGCTCTATGACGTCATAGTGATGCCTCGACGTTTAAGCGTAGGGTAATCGTTTGATAATGTTTGAGTGGAAATAATCCAAGCGACAAACAACACATATTTGGAATATACATTAATAATATTAAAGCGCCGTACATCCAGAATTCGCTTTCATTCAGAGGAGCACAAATAAATTAATCATACAAAACATAAAATGTACGTAATAAATTCAGGTTATACGGTAAAGAGAACATTTTTAATGATACTAATAATAAATCGATAAATGAATAAAACTAAAAGCCCTAATGTATAACATAAATTAAATAAATAATATAATAAAATAATTTTGGAAACTATAATTAACATAAATGCGGTACAAGTAGTTTACAAATGCGACCTTAAACATGTATTTAATTAGAGGTAAAAAGTATAAGTCCTTCTGTAATTAATGGTTAACTAACCAACATTTCACAACGTTTTTAAAACCAAATTAACGGTTTTAATCGAATAGTGCGCTTTATGCTGATATACTTGAAATGTTACAATTCCCTATGCGTGCGATCGTGCATGTGTTCGTGCATGCGTGCGTGCATGCTTATGTTTTGTGTCCGTTTCCATTTCCCTCGTAGACGTTATTCATCGCATTTACTGGTAATAGTGTTCAGTGTCTGGGTCATCAACCAAGTTGTCAGCGTTATACTCCTTAACCAGGCTGCACTCGTGATCCTTGTAGTCGACTGCAGCACAGTCAGGTTGGTCTTCCGTGCACGTAATTCGACAGTCATACGCCGATTTCACCTTAGATGTGTTGTAGCCGCCACCGTGACGTTTGTTGGCAATGTGGCGGAATTTCGCAAGTCACTCTGCAAAGAAATGTATTGATAATTACTGCTAACACAATCAGATGGCGTGGCTGCATAACAACAACAAATTAGGTGGACGTGTGTGCATGGGTGTATGTGTGTTTGTGTATGTATGACAGAGACAGGTGATGTATACACGTATATAATGAAAGAGAGAGAGAGAGAGAGACAAACAGACAAATACAAAATGAGTGTGTATGTGCGTGTGTACGTCGGTGTGTGCGGGTGTAAATGCATGCCCATATGCCTGTAGGAATAGGCGAAAGTTCATGGTAAACATGTAGTTGATATAGTCGTTTGCATTTGAGTTCAGAGGTATGATATTATGTATATAAATATATATATATATATATATATTTATATATATATATATATATATATATATATATATGCATGATATATATATATATATATATATATATATATATATATATATATATATATTTTTGTGTGTTGTGATGGGTGTGTAGTACGTACGTACGTTCGTACGCATCCACGCATGTATGCACGTACGCATGTACTAACTTGACTTTACCGATTGTATTTGAAGTATTTGGCGACTGTGTCAGCATTGCTACATCCCGTTTCTGGA